>JAOEHX010057494.1:0-15727 GCA_025448015.1 Bolborhynchus lineola
ATTTGATGCATCCAGAGTCTATATGTGAAGAACTTTAGCAAGTCTTAGAAAGATTTCTCTAGTTTAACATTGGGTAAAATGTAAATTATCTTCATAGCCACACTTTACCTCCATAGACTTTCAGTCTGATATACAGTTTCATCACTTTCTGGACAAAATTTGATATTTTTGTACTGTGTGAAAAATTCTGAGATTCTGAAATTTGCTGATTTTAAATACTCTGTTTAGAGAACTTCTGAGCTTTTCATGCTGTTGCGTTGGAGTTTATATTGCATTTTTTCTATGTACGCTTGCGTGATATAATCTATAATGCATGACAAATTGGGAGTGAGGGACTCTGACCTTAGTTGGTTTTTGTGGTTTTGGTGGTTTTTTTAGTGAAATGAAACATTTGAAAGCTTTTCCCTGAAAATTTTGACAAAATTGTCATGTTCTTGAAGAAAGTTTCATTTTGTCCAGTCAGCATTCTCCCACATTCTTTTGGAACACTTTTTTACCAGTTCTAACTAAATTCACATGAGAAAGGTAAAGGCAGCAATATGGCAAACAAAACCTATGATATTTCAGAGAACAACTGCTTGACATTTATATTAGATTTCTGGCCAACTATTACAATATCTTTGATGAGTGAGATCTTGATTTAACTCCACATGGAGGTACAAATGCACCTCACAGAGCCTGTGAAGATGCAGTGCCAAGGAGAAAGAGCAGATGGTGTTTGCCTTGTCCTTGCCTCCTGTGCATTACCCAAAGGGATGACAGCTTTACACTGCACCTTGGCTCCACAGAAACCTGATGAGGGAAGATCCCATGTGGTTGAACTGAATGAACCCATTTTTTGCTGCTCCTTTCATAAGGGTGTAGAAAACAAGTCTGGGGGATATCTCGAGAGGCTATGTAATCCATTCCTTCCCCCAGCCAGTGTCAGCAGGTTCATGGTTGATGCAACATAATTTTGGGGGCTATGTCAGCTGAGTCTTGTTTTATGTGCAGTGAGCTGGGGATTAGGGATTGAGAATCTTTGTCAGAAGGTGGGATGTTTATAGCTTTCTTTCCCAAATTGGAGACTAAGCATTCTGGTAGAAAATATTAGAGTTTGGGAGATGCTGAACCATACAAAAGGCAAGAAATTGCAGAGTGACTGAGAAATAGAACCATGTCTGTAGGAGAGGAGTTCCTCATGGCTTTGATCCAGGGAAGGGACAGGACCCATTGCTTCATGAAGATGTTTCTACTCGTGGCTCTTAAAAAGGCATCCATATGTATGACATTCAGAGAGCTTCTACTTGCATGCTTTCTTTGGTGTGCAGAAAAGCATTTATTCTCACAGGACAGGGAGGTGCCCAATACACTGTAATCCCCAAATCAGTGCTGTAGCTGCAGGTAAGGCTCCTTCCCTATGCTTTGTTGGCTATCGACAGACTTCTGGATACATGAATGTCTTCTAGAGAGCCATGACTGTAGTAGTAGCATCTCATGTGAAGTCATCTGCTTAGGAGAAAGAATTTAAACCTTGCTGAAGAATCATCTTGCTAGAGAGAGATATTTATTCTACTGTTTGTACCATGGAGCTTTGTTTATACCGATGGATGACAGTATGAAGTTAAGATTAAATCAGTGTCCTGCAAGTAGATTCTTCGTTTACCAGTGAATGTACATATTGTTGTCAAACAATGATGCAGTGCTTAAAACCAGAGTAATTTCCTCCGAGCACATTTGGAAATGTAGGAAAAAATATTTTGAAGGACTGTTTCATTTATACTTTCCCTACAGTACTGAGAAAATGAATGCTATTTTACATGAGAAAATATATGAAAAATTATAAGCCAGAAACAATGCAATCAACACAACAAATCTGGTAAATATTTTCTCTCAGTAAAAATAAAAAAGTTGTGTGTCTACTATTTAAGGGTCTTCTAGAGAAGTCATTGTCTTTTTATTTTCTCTGCCTACTTACTGAATGATAGAGCTAGTCTTCAAGGAGGTGAGTTTTTAGATTGTGAACATCAGCCACCACCTCTGGCAGATCTTATGTCCTTATACAGGCAGGCAGGTGATTAGATCCTTGGTCCTAGCTGAGGCTGATAAAGCCATCTTTGTTGGTTTGTGGGTTGATGAGTTCCTGATGGCACTTGCAGTATCTATTTCTCCCCATTTCTTAAAAGCAATCATTATCATGTCTAATATATACGCACATGTATAAGTGCATCAATTTCTGGAAGTAGGAATAAGCTTAAAATTGTTATAATAACCAGTTTGTGCTATACGGTGCCTTAAAGCACAGCCCTAAGCAAGAGGTGGTGTATAAACTAAAAAGAACAGGCTGGAATTTACTTCCTTTCTTTCATTTTCTCCTCTTCTCCTCCTACCCCTAAGGAAAAAAGGGAAAGGGGAGAAGTTAAATGTAAAATTCTCCTCTAGCTCTTTCTGAGTGTCACTGTATCTCTGATCAAAAGTAATGAGACATTTCAGCAATGCTGGACTTTTTCTCTGGGTACTCATCCTTTCTAGTCCCCAAGGGCTCCCAGCCTCCTCATCTTTTTCTAGCTCCTCCAGGTCACTTCCTAATAATGCTGCATCAGATTGCTTTAGACATATGTGTTCTCTTTCTTGGCAAGTGCAACCTGACAGGTTCTTGGCATATTTGCTTGTCACATCTTCATTACCTCAACTCTGTTGGAGCCCTCTTTGGGCATCTCCACCTCCTTTTTTTCTCTACCTTGGATAGGTATTTATACCTGTCTATATTACAATGAAATGGGGAACAGGTTGCAGGGTGGACTCTATTGGCTCAGCCAGTTGGCGCGTGGGACATCTGTGAGCTGAAGAAGCATAGTGAAGCTACCCCCTATTGCCCATCAGTTTCTGAAAATGAGTTTATAATTATTTTTTGCTTCCCAAGTGCCACACAGGGAATTCACTCTTCCTTTGCTGGAGTATTTGGTATTTTTAGGCACTTAACTGAGGGATCCACATTACAAGCATGCTGACTCTGAGCTCTCCAAATAATCAGTGGAGAGAGAGATGAACACACTGGAGGGAAACATGCATCTTGAGAGTGATGACTTACCCTCTGGAGTTACCTTTATCTCCCTGTGGGGAGATGCTGGAAGAACAGACTTTTTTTGCCTCCAGTTACATGTTGTGGATGTGGATACTTGTTTCAGACAACAAACTGACAGGTGTGTTACATTGAGTTGTTTACTCTTTTTTTATGATAAGAATGATCATGTACCATGAATCATTCAAAGTTACACGAATTGCATTGCTGTTCTTACTGTCTGACCTTTTTCATTTGATCATTGTTGATTCTTCCATTTACAAGAAGGAATCAAAAAGTCGTGCTAAGGTCAAATGCAGTTTATTTTGAAATTTAAGATCTCACACTAAAGGAAGAAAAAAGTTCAACTGTTCATCTGCCTTTGAGTGCGTTCAGTGGGTCACACTATTCCTACATCAAACTGAGACTTTTTTTTAATGGAAAAGAAAAAAGGAAAAAAAAGATTAAGCCTGAAGACTCAGTTGTTGCTGGTCCCTAGTCACATAAGTCAGCAACATGGGATTTAAGGTGTCAGAATGACAAAGAACAGTTCAATTTGTTCTAACATTGCACCTATACTCCTGTACATATTAGACAGCAATAAAATCTCCAATAGGCACCATTTGAAACAATCTCTGTTAAAAGAGGGCAATTAGTGGGCAAGATGAAATGAAGGTACAGTTGTAATTATTTCATATCTTGAAACAAAAAGGAATGCCTGAGTTGCAACTTCACTGTTAAGGAAATTCAACTCTTCTAGGGAAAAAAAAAAAAAAAAGAAACTTTTTAGAACTAATTGCTTGGCTCTAATTAGAGAATGTAACCTTTGGAGGAATAGTGGCTGTTGAAACTCCAATTTTATTTGCATATATTAATATGTACATGACAATTACACCCCCAGAGAAAGTACGGCCTGTGCCCCAAAAGCCTAGTTTTAAATTTAGAAGCAAGAAAGAAATTCTAAACAACTTAAGAACATTTTGAGTGCTTCTATAGACTTAGGATCCATTTTATGAAAACTTGTTTTGAAAATGTGCTGAAATTACAAAACTCGTCATTTTAGACAATGTGGAGATGCACATGCTTATGTTCAAATATTTGTACACAGCTATCTGCACCATCTATACCTATACATGTGTAGGTGTGAAAAAAATATCTAAATATAGATATATACATGCAAGTTCTCAATATTTAATTTGTATTTGCAATAGATGTTGGCAAAGAGGTTTTCCCATCATACCTAGTAGTAATAGAGGGATGTAGGAAACCATTCATTGTTGCTACCAAAGAATTGATAAATGTGAGTATGTGGGTAAGTATGCGACAATTTAGGAAACTTGGTGTTGAGGCTGGAACACCTGAGACATTAAAATGTCACTATAGCTTTGTTGAAATGTCTGCTAATGATCTAGAATGTAACCTGGTAATACTAAACTATTCTCACTGAATTGATAATCACTTGATTACATTGGAAGTGAATGCAAGAGATGAGATTGATAGAATTGTTCATGAAGATCAGCTGGTTTGCAGGTAACCATACTGGATCCAAACACCACACTGAAGAAAAATTCTTTCTGCTGTTTCTTATCCATATGTGCCATATAAAAGGTTACAGAAAAGATGGGAAATAGTGTGAATAACTAGATAAGAAGTTAAAAAAATCAGGGTTATCACTGTCTTGATTAGTAGTCAAAGAAATGTAGAAAAGGAGATATCTATAAAACTTTTACTGGGTAGCAACTGGTAACTCCATTTGCATGGATCTCTAGAAAACTTATTGCATGGAACAGTTTTGAGGCGACTAATGAATGAACAGTAGCTTTCTCAACCTATCTGCAAATTCTCTGGTAATTTTATATGCTTATGTCCTTACGACGCTTCAAACACTTCGACATATTTTTCTACTTATTTTGGGAAACTGCTCTGGCTTCAATGGCAGAATTATTACATCCAATAATCAGAGATGTTGTTGCAGTTCACTGAACACCTAGTCACGCATTCACGATAAGTTACGAACATTCTCAACTGTGTGTGCGTTTGCGTATGTTTAGCAACCCAAAATATATAAGACATTTCAGAAAAAAAATCGGATGAAGACTTTCAAAGAAAGAAATATCAGAAAAGAATAAAGATGGCAACAAACACTTCATATTCGCAAAATCTTCATATTAACAAAACTGCAATACCAACTGATTTTTCTAATAATCTTTATTATTTGAAATATCAAAATTACATTAAATCATGTTATTGCATAAAATAACTGCAAAATAAAAACAAAATCCTTCACTATTTTAATGTAATTTTTACAGCTTCAAACATTTTATGAAATCTGTGAATTACTATTTATTTGCTGCAAAACAGAAGTCTACCTAAAAATCTAAAGGTTTCTGGATTCAAAATTCATCAGTTTCTGGTGCAAATACTTTGAAAAGACAGTAATATATATATATGCACACATATATGTAGATACACAAATATATACATAAATAAAGCACCCAAAATATAGCTGATATAACTTGTGATGTGTAAATTGATCTTACAGAACAGACTCTCAAAATCTGACATTGTAAATTTTCAATAGAAACAGATTAGATAAACCTCTTGAAGTATTTAACACTATTTTATCTTAAAAAAACCTGTCACCCTTAGTTTACACAGCTGCTAGACCTTTTATCTTCAGTCAAAGATTTTACATTCAAGAACTGTGGTATCTGAGGAAATGTACTCTTGATCCTTAAGGAAACTCTGCTTTTGAAAATCAGAGTGTTTTTTTCAATGCATAAAAATTAAGCCAAAGTTTGGGCAAATTTGAGAATCTTTGTCAACCTTTTTAATTAATTAGGGCAAAATTCTTTCACCACTATAAGACAGCAGAGCAGCGTGCAGCTTGAACCAACACAAGACTCTAGAACTATAACTTGGACAGACATGCTACATCTACCCTAGTATATTAAGCAATCCCAGAGCATTGGGGGAGGCACTGAAAACAGGTTTTCAGCTGCCAGTATGATCATGGCACACTTGGCAAGTACTGTGCCGTTTCCTGAAATGGTTTAGGGATTAATACAGGGATTAGTCCCAGCTTGAATGTTGTAAACTTCCTTTGGGATGCAAAACTTATGAAGAGTTTGAGTGTGCGTAGATGATAGCATTAATCTCGGGGCCAGATAACAGACTTGTGCTCGTCAGGCAGTCTTAGGCTGGTTTCACATTGGGAATTTCATCCTGACTGAATGCAAAGGGCTTTAAATTCCTTTCCTAATGATATGGATTAATGGCAAGCATTTCTTTCACAATCTAGATGGCAAGCTTGCCATTGAAGCAATTTATCTGGGTGTTGCTTTAAAGTAGAAAGGAATATTTATTTTCCATGTGCTTGGAACATATTTTTCCAATGGTCAAATTCAAACAAGAGGCAGACTGATGTATAGATTTCTAAGATGAAGGATAGTGTCTGCAGTTTATGTTCAAAGAAATACCTGATTTTAGTGAAAGCAAAGGCAGTTCAGCACATTTAAAGTGATGTTTAGAAACACATCCATACTTAGTTATAGTGATACCACTGAAACATCTTAGTTCCAGCTTCCATACAGGCCAGACACTGGACACTATGAAATTTATTTGCATTACACACCACCAAAGCCCACAGTGGGCCATTGGCAGTGTTTCCTACTGGATAACTTCTTTTCCTAAGGGGAAAACAAAAAATATGAATAAAGCAATAAGTGAAATTTATGACAGTGCTGTTTATGAGACACAAGTAATGCATCTTCATATGAAAGTGAATGCTTATTCATTTAGTAGTGTAAATGATAGTATGATATCAGAGACAGGGTATGGCACAGGGATCATTCACATCTTGTTAGAACTGGTGATTACAGAGAAGTCATTTTGTAGTTCAACAGCATTTTGAGGCTTATTCTCTGTAACAAATGATATCTTTTATTTTATTTTGTGATTATCCAACAGATCACTGAGCCATAAAGTCTGCTGCTCCCAGCTAAAAGAAAGAAATACCAGGGACATATGTCTCTCATGGAACTGTTACTGTCCCATAAATAATTATCATTTTTTTATCTGCCACTCACAGTGTGCAGGTCAAACTCCAGTTACCTCTGATATGTTTGAGACTCTGACAGAAACAGTGGGAGATGGAAATTTTTTAATAATAGATGTAATGACTAATCATTATTCTTTTCCCCTAGTCACTGTGAAAGATTGCTTTAAAATTCAATTAAAATTTTCAGCCTGACATCTGCATGATTGCAGCCATTTAGCATAACATTTGATAAAAAAGTAATCAATACAGCAAAGTTAAAAGCACACACACCAGTCATCCTTTTCCTTCTCCAGTCATTCTTTTCTTTTTAGTATGTGCAGACAGGACAGAGAAATTCTAGAGTAATTTTGTAAGCTCTAGTATTTTGGGTCATTACCACTGCAGAAACATGTGAATCACACAAAGAATGCAACTTTTGCCTATTTAGTCAGAAATATATAAAAAACACCCAACCTTTTGAAAAACATTTTCCAAGAATAACCCACAAAATTAAAAGAAATTACTAAATAAAGGAATACTAAGTCATCTGAAATAAGAAGCTAAACCAAACTTTTCAATTGCATTTTAAGGAAGACCCCTTAGAAGTCTGTAGTGTAGACTATACTGATCAGGATAAAAATGCATTTTTTTTTTTCTTGAGGAGTTAATATATAGAGCCTCTTGAAGGATAGAAAAAAAAAGGATATCTTTAAGCCAGTGGTTTTGAGGATCATAAACTGGAAAGATCTGCTCACAGGTCTGATCTGTAGGAGCCTGTCAGTTCAAAGAAGATACAACTGAAATATTGGTGATATTTGAATTTGTATAGAAGAGGCACTGACAAAATTAGCAAAGATTGTCCTTCCTTAGCACCAGTTGTAGACACTGCAAATGGGTACTGCTGAGTGTGGCTGTACCCTGTGTTGCATTAAATGCAATTTGTGAGACTTTCAGAAACACCCAAAGGTGCTGAAGTTAATGCCACCATCTGTAGTTGTACTAGGACCAGAATTAAAGTATCTGAGAGCACTTGCAATACTGAAGTTGTAACTGGAAAGACCACTTCAATCCTGAGAAGAGAGTCAGTGATATGCACTTCAGTCAAACAACTTCTTTCCTCAACTTCATTTTCATGGAGAAAAAACTTCTGCCTGTCTTGTTTGGGGGTTTTTATCTCAGCTTAGAATGCTTATTTGTGAAGTAATTTTTCCTCAAACTGATGAAACTATATTTGTGATTAGTAGGCCATCCAGGAAGAAGATCCTTTGTCTGGTTCTATTATTTTTATACCTGTTTGATCACCACAATATGACCTTAATATTCAGGAAGCAAGCCTGTCAGAAGCACTGGAGATTCTAGCTCAAGTGTTTCTCAACATCATTGTCATGGTTTAAGCCCAGTCAGCAACCCAGAACCACACAGCCACTCACTCACTCCCCCCACCCCCGCCGGCTCCTGGAAAGAATGTAACTCCCACAGACTAAGAAACTGAGATAGGAACAGTCCAGTCAGTAAGGTGTAACACAAACCACTACTGCTACCACCAGCAACAATAATGATGAGGGAAATAACAAGGGAAGAGAATACAGCCACTCACCACCTGCCGACTGATACCCAGCCCAACCCAGCAGTGATCTAACCCTTCTGGGTAACTGCCCCCAGTTTATATACCGGGCATGATGTGCTGTGGTATGGAATACTGCTTTGGCTAGTTTGGGTCAGGTGTCCTGTCTCTGCTTCCTCCCGGCTTCCTGTCCTCCCTGGGAGAGCATGAGACTCCAAAAGTCCTTGGTCAGAGTAAACATTACTGGGCAACAACTAAAGACATTGGTATTATTAGCACTGTTCCCAGGCTGAAAGTCAAAACCACAGCACTGCATCAGCTACTAAGGAGGAGAAAAATGTCTGCTACTGCTGAACACAGGACAATCATGAACACTGTCAGACTTCAGCAACTCTACTTCAGCATAACCAGCAGCCTGCCTAAGAAAACATCCAGAACTCACCTTGAAGAAAACCTTAACCGCAGCTGGCCCTTGTACTGCTGCTGTCTTCATTCTGATTTCCTGTCTCTGGTGAGGAAATAGCAATTAAACCCAAGCCAGAGTATGGTAAGGCTTTGTTGCGGATGCTTACCAGACAAGCATAAACACAAACCAAGGCATCCATGCATAAAGTCATTGTTTTAATTTTATAACCATGTATAAGCAAGTAGTGTTTGGATGCTCTCTTTCAGATCATGCAGTTCCTTCACTGTGTAACAAGAAGGAATATTATTAGATATTTCTTTATGTGAAATCATTTATATGTATAAAATGCAGAAACACATGGACCAAAGTATACCATTTACTAAAAAAAAAAAAAAAAAGCATATGCCAGATGATCCCACTGTTACCAATGCATTTATCTTTCCCCTAATACTTTGAGTGCTTTCATTAAAACTGAAGCTGCAGCAATATTTTAGCCATCTCTGCACCTAGAAGATTTCTCTATTATTTTGTCCATGAGCATTTTCCTTGGATGATTGGTTGACAATATCTAAACGATAATTTTAAGTCCTGAAGAATTAAACACAGGTCTATTTTTACGAGGTGGGACAGATTGGAAACAGTTTTTTCCTCTTGTTCCAATGAAATTGGAAATGAAAAGAATGTGTGTCATATGAGGGACAAGTGTCATGAAGCCCATCTGAATTATACTTCATACCCCACTTTATAGCCTAATGTTCAACTATATCCATTTTTTCTGGCAGTATGTTGCCCATCAAAAACAAGTTATTGACACTTATGTCTCGGATATAAATCAGATCCGGCAGTAAAAGTAAAGAAGGTGGTTTCAGAGAGAGTAGATGATGGGGTAGAATAATGTGTTTGTTTTTTTCCTCTAGGATATCACTTTAATATCACCCAGAAACAATGGCAGAAAATCATTCTAATTAAATGGTCTTAAAAATAAGATATAAAGCAAATTCAGGTAATCTCATTCTGTCATTTGTGTCAAAGTAGACACCGCAAAACTGAGCAGAAATAGTTTAAATTTAGCTGTCTTAGCATATGTGCATAAGGACTGAGAATGTAGAAATGGGATTTGCTTCACTGGAGTCAATTAAGAAGGACTCTTAACAAGGTAGGGTTGAAGTGCATTGACAGGACACTGGGAATACTTCTGGTGTTGATTGGCGTTGGCTTGGGTAAGCAAAGCATTCTGCTTTCTGACATTCATTTTCTATAACAGAGAAATTACACTAGTGGCTAAAATGATAATGAAAAAGGGAATACAGAGAATAGGCATTCTCCATGGAGAGATATTCCCTTCAGATGTTAAGCTGTAGCTATGCCCTCATTATAAAAGATTTTGCTGCCTAATGTGCAGCTCCTAGCTTTTTTTCTTTCTGCAACACTGACCTGTGCTTATTGCTCTGTCTCCTCAGCCTCCCAGAAGTTCCTTGCTTCGGAGGGCAGAGCTTAATGAGGTCATCAGTTCCTGGCACTCTATGGAAGAGCACTACCTCAAGGCCATACCTTCTGGTAGTCAGTACCCTTGATGCTACTTAACACGGGGAAATGTTCATTCATGTCTATTTTCCTGTTGGAGAGGATGAAACTGTTGTGTTTCATGTTAGACCACCCTTTTTTGTCTGAAGTGTGTGTGGAGGTATGAAGGACTAACAGCTACTCTTTCCCCATCCTTGAGAGAATTAGGTTTAAAAACCATACAAATTCTTTTTTTTTTTTTTTTTTTTTTTATATTTTAATTTTGATCAGTGCAATGCACAATTTCTTCCATTAAGATTTTTCTTAATGGTGCAACGAAGGAACCCAAGTGTTCATCTGCCTGTCTCTGAGTATAGCCAAGTGAAGCTGCGTGAAATCTGTGCTACAAAAGTGGCTGTTGCAAGAAGCAAGATCTGAATATTTTTTTCCCAAAATAATTTGTCTCCTAATCTCATTAACTGTGGCAGTCTTATGTCCTGTATCATGTCCTTTGTTTTATATCTTTTCCACACTTCTAAGTGAAATCTTTACTGACATAATTATGTGTTTTTTAATTATGTTATGGCATATTTATTTCTGTAAGTGTTCAATCTTTTGAAAAATATTTTGCATGATGCCATCTGATCCTAAATTCCAGAGACAAATAATGTATTTTTCCCTTTAATAGATTTGTCTTGTTTATATTGGGAGATTTTGCAACTTTGTACCCTATCTTATATATCCAATATTTCTTGCTGTGAAAATTCTTCTGGCATGCTGATCATTCTTGTCACCAATCACTTAAAATCCTTCCTGCACTAAGAACCACAGTCTTTTCTCACTCATGTCTACTTTAGCAGAGAAACACTATTAGTTTCAGTGCCCTAGCTCTGTATATTCACCCCTGGAAAAAGAAAGGTTCAGCATGTCTTTTGTGACTATACATTTTCATGTATGGTAATAAGATAGAACCTAATAAAACACAAACTATAATTTTCCGGAAGTACTGGAGGGAAGGAGCAGGTGCAATATTAAATAAATGATAATATTAAATTTGGTGACTTTATATAATTTATTTGAATTTATTTGCATCAAATAACTTTGATGAATTTCCTAATCCTGTGTCTGCCTTAACTGATCTGCCATAGTACCTGACAGACACCTCACAATTTTTTGTAGTTTTCCTCAAAACATGTGTCTAAGGTAAGGTGCTTTACATACTCTTTAAATATTTCCAATTCCTGTTCTGAGTTAAGGCTCTGAGGCATACATCCAGACCACCTCAAAACATCCAGCTTGCCTATGGCAAACTATATGGACAAAACAGGTGACTATGCCCAGCCAGCAATCTCCAGCTTGACTGTGTATTCTGTCACTCCGTATATTGACCTGACCTATAGTTTTACCTTCCTATCTTGACCTTATCATAGAATAACAGAATTATAAAATGGTTTGGATTGGAAAGCAACATTGAAGATCATCTATCCCAATCCCCCCTTTATCACCATGTTCTTGACAAGTTATTTGGACTCTTGGCTGAATCTGATTATCACTACTACACCTTTCTGCCTACCTTACGCAAGTGCTGTGTGATTGTCACTTTTGTGGCTGAGGCCACTGTCTCTGCTAATCGTATTGTCACATTCGCTCCCTCTTCCTCTTCCCTTGAGAAGCTGCCTCCCTTGCTACCTAAGCACCGAGGAAATTACTTGTCCCAGTGTAGACACACTGGTAGTTTTAAGCCTTCCTAGGATTAAGAGACCAAGAGCATGCATTCTGAATCCTTCTCTGAAGCCCAGCAGCATAAAATCTACTCTAGCTGACATTTAGAGTTAGAGCCCAGTCTGGATCAAATAGATTTCCCCAGTGTCACACAAGTCTTTGGAAGCTCATAGACCACCCTCCTCACTTCCCAGTGATTATGTCTGAACTACTGGGATGGAATTTCCACTTAATTACAGCAGCTTCAAAGAGTAATCAGTTCCTTAGTTTCCTTACCTGCTATTCTTCATGTACCCACAGACATATAGAAGTTGTGGAAGCTTCATCCTTGGCAGTGTTCAAGCCCAGATTGGGTGGGGCTTTGAGTAACCTGGTCTCATGGAAAGTGTCCTTGCCCACAGCAGGGGGTTGGAACGAGATGATCTTTAAGGTCTCTTCTGAAACAAACCATTCTGTGATTCTATGATATCTGCAGTACTGAAGTATGAAGGTGAATAATTATACAATTAGGGAGAATATTAAATTTGGGTTGTTTTAAGAATGGATCAACTGTCTTTGAACAAGGAGTAAAAACTTGTCAAAAGCAAAGACTAGCCTGTTATCCAGGTAATTACTAGTGGTTTGTATATTGCCTGAGCTTGAAGGCTGAAACAAAGTATTTGAATTTAGTTTCTTAGTTGCTTAATGATTCAAGTTAGATTTCTGAAAGAAATCCGTACTAAAATTGTTGAAGACTCTTTGCTTATGATTAATTTCATGCTATAGTAGGGATCTCACACAGATCAGCCAATCATGTCTTTTTCCAGTGGCTGTAAAGCAGCTTTCAGCTAGCCCACAGGAGGACATTCACATTGCAGATGCCTAAAGTAAAAAGGTGGATCTACTCACATTACTTCTTTAACTACCTGTAGTAATATATTAAGCTCTTGAAATTTTGGAAACACAGGCAAAGTTATCAGGGGTCTTATAGATAACATCATCATATTTGTTCTGAGCTGGTTATGTCTTCTCACTTTGGTGTAGAGGTGCTGTGTGTGAAGTCCAGAGATTCCAGTAATCATTTGTCTCAATAAACTGAATAGGAATCAAGAAACATCATTGGTTTGGATTTGGCTTTTGGATAAAGCAAGAGAAGCAGCCAGAGGATATATTTAAGGTCCAGCTGTGCCCCACATGAGGTACCCTGTGTGCTTTTCCCACTCTATAAATATAATAGGATGTGTACACCAGAGAAAGAGAAAGACTATTCACATCAGTGAGCAGTTTTGGCCCAAGAACAATTGGTTGTAAAATGCCCACGAGTATATTTATCATGGAAGTTTGAAGTAGGCTAAAAAAACATCAGAAGAGGAAGTCTTTAGAACAGCCCTGCAGTACAAGTACCAGGAAAAGAAAAACACCCCTAAAGCCTAATTATTTTTTCAGATGGAATTTGATACATGTATTATAGGGATCATAACAGGCTTTTGCAAAAACTGGGGAAGAAGCTAGGAAATTCAGGATATGTCTTCCAACATGATATTCTTAGGTTCATACCTATCTGTCTTTGGAGAGTAAGGCAACACCTTTGTGGTTTCCAAGGAAGGCTGTGTAATTTCCATTCAGAAGAGGACTGAACCAATTGCATGAAAGTTATTTACAATAAATTTTTCTTCTCTCATTTTCCCCATGGATATGTCTGAATTTTCAGATCCCAGGAAAAAGAAAAAAAAAAAAAAGAAAAAAAAAACCAACCCATCCCCTCATCTCTACCCAGTGGAGACCTGCTCCCATTTTCTCTTCTGATGTTTGGCTGTTAATTTGCACTTTTCATACACCCAGAAGCAAATGCCTGTCTGACACGGAATAAAATAAGATGCTTCAAGTGCTGTTTGGCTCTTTAGGAAGAAAATAATTTTTGAAAATAAAATACAGTCACCAAACAACCCACCAATGCCCACTGACATTCTCCATGGTGCATCTGACAGAGGCAAGATGTAGCACAATGCAGAACAAAGAGGCATTTTTTGTGCCTACAAGAAATTCTTAAAAGTCTTTATCTTTCCCTCAGAAATTATCATAATTTTATCATAGTTCTATTTTTTTTTTTAAACCCATGTAAATACTGGGGAACTATTAATTGTGGAAATGAGTGAAGGAGGGTCTGAAAATAAAATAGCTTTTTTCCTTGTATTTCTTGAAATAAATAGAAGAGCTTCCCCTTTCAAGTAATCTGCTTTTTTTTCCCTTCATCCTTCTTTCCCAGTTACAGAATTATTTTTAATTTGACAGATAGTAGCCATGTGATAATTCTGTATTTTGTTTGAGTTTTTTTTAATAGCCCTTTGAAAGCTTTACTTTCAGAGAAGCGGACCACTAGGCACAATTCGGGACTTGTTATTAAAGACAAACTAACATCTCCCAAAGATTTTCAAGCATTTCATGCCAGAATGTGATATTTTAAAGTATTTCCCATTTCACATAATTGGATGCACGTGGCTTAGCAAGAGAAAGACAGTTTCAGTAAATACAAGAAATAATGCAATTTATTCTAGATGATCTCGCAGGAGAGGTATAGATTTTATGCATAAATCTAAGGAAGATAAAAAATGCTGAAATCAGTTAGGACTTCTGCATATCGCTTCAAGACCACTGACCTAAGCTAAGGTGGTTATTATAGACAAGGTTGGAATTTAGAAAAAGTTGTCAAATTAGTATTCATCTTGGATTCCAAATTGAGCACAGTTATCATCACTGGGAATTTGAGTTCCATCCTTACACTTTCTTGGGATGCTTAGTCAAATAATTAGTAAAACTATTTCTAATGTTTGCATAATAATGAAAAATAATGTCCATATTCCAGGGGGAAAAAACCCACACTGAAATGTCAAAATTCAGTCTTTTAAAACGGTTATAAATTACAGCCATTTCAGATGTATTATTGTGACATTTGTTAAACTTTTCATATTTAAAATCTGCCTCTCATGAATTTGGGACCCTGAGGTAAAACCATTATTTAACACAATCACTGGGGTCTCTGGAACAAGAAAAGGAAGTTGCTTAGATGTGTAAATGTCATTCTCTGTATTTATATAACCCAATCACTATGTGAAATGAGCATCTCTTGCATATTTTCTGTTTTCTTCTTTGGAAAAAAAAAAAAAATCTGTTGGACAAATAAATAGTGTTATCTTCTTTTTTTGAAAAAAAAAAAAAAAAAAAAATACCGATGCAAGGATTATATAGATATTGAATCCTGCTAATTTCAGGAAGAGTTTTGCTATTTATTTCAAGGGAAACAGCATTTCTTCCTTCTTTTTATCAATTACAGAAGTCTACAGCTTTACTTGCATTTTGACATTTTGAGTAAAAATCAAGTATTTCCGCCACGCAAACATTTTTCTTTTGATGCTGTGAGACAGGGTTAGCCTATATTATGTAACTACTTTCCCACCTGAAAAGAAAAAATGCCTA
>JAOEHX010057495.1:0-14250 GCA_025448015.1 Bolborhynchus lineola
CCTATATTAACAGTATGTCTTAGAAGACAAAAGTGGGTTAAAGACATGAATATGGATGGAAACCTACCTGAATTTATAAATAAGAAGAAACAATTATATATCAAATAATTCTACTTTGCATACTATGTAACAAAAGATAGTAATAATCCTTAGAAGCGCTTATAAATAGGACTTTAATGTAAACCGTGCCATTTTATTATTGATAGGCTATATACAGCCTATCAGTTATTATGCAATATGCATCCTTAAGCAGCTTACAACCAGTAAATTTCCCTAGGGAATCTCACTTTGCTTGTGCGTTTCTGAAACAAACTGACAGGTATTAATAAGTGTTTCAAATAGCTGAAATCTTACCTGCAAACTTGATGTGGAATTTATTCTCAGGTTTCAGTATTTGTACATACAAAGGACAATTTGGAGCAAAGTCTTTAACTGCCCATGCTCTTAAAATGGTTTGATGATCCTAGAATAAAGAGTATGAGGTGATGACAATGAAATACAAATAACCGTATCTCTTATCAGACTGACTCCATTGAAGAAAACTCATTTTAAGACTATATAACACCAGCTGGTGTGGATGTTTATGTGCACGTTATATAAGTGTGCTGGTATTATGTATATGACATATTTAACTACATAAATATATATGCAAATACACAGACAAGCCAGTAATGCTTCTGACACAGCCATGGCTGAGGTACTGTCAACTGTTCACCAACAAAGCGTCTCAGACTTCTGCTTTGAGGCTTCAAGCAGGAGGAGAATCACCAGCTGTGGATGACTTTAGACGAGCCAGAGAACTCAAGCCATATGAGCCCACAGGATGAGATGGGTGCAGAAAGTGCAGGCTGGGGGTTGACAGGCTAGGCAGCAGCTCTGCTGGAAAAGACCTGGGAGTCCTGGCAGAAAGCAAGCTGAGCATGGGCTATCATGCTCATAAACATATCATGGGCTATCATAAACAGCTTCCTGGGCTGTTTGAACAGGAGCGCAGTGAACAGATAAGAAGGCAGCGATAATCCTCCTCTAATCAGTGCAAGTTAGACCAAATCTAGGTACTGCATCCAGTTTGCAGGCCCTCAATACAGCAAAGATAAATATAAATTGGACTGAGTTCAGCAGAGGGCCACCAAGATGGTCAGGGGCAGAAGCAGAGGCCCTGTGAGGAAAGGCTGAGGGAATGTAGCTTGTTCAGCCTCAAGCAGAGATGGCCTCATGGGGAGCTAATGGCAACCTTCACTAGATATGGGATGGTTATTGAACCCAAGCTCAATAACCATCCCAGAACCGACTGAAATGGAGCCAGTCTCTGCACAGTGATGCATGGTTGGAAGACAAGAGACAACAAATGCAAGTTGAAAAGAAAGATTCAGGCAGGATATACAGAGAAACCTTTTCCCCATGAAGACAGTCAGGCAGTAGAAGTCTGTGCAGAAAGGATTATGGCATCTCCACACTTCAGCCCTTTCACATCAACCTGGTAAAGCCCTGAGCAACAAGGTCAGTACTCATGACTGACTCCTTTAAGACTAGAGACCACCCTTGAAATCTCCCTTATTCTGTGATCCAAGCACAATACATTCCATTTGTTGGAATGCAGAAGAGAGTGTTTGTTTCTAGAAATCTACTAATAAGGTATTTTGTCTTATCTTTCTACAAGTGCTGGGGATCACATAATTTGGAAGGGTAGCATTTGGATGTAGAAGAGCTATGTGAAAACTTAGATGGTAGTATGAGTCATGTCTAATTAAGAATGATGTATTCTGTATGTCCTTCTGAAGAGATTCAGAATGTAAATAACATTAAATGTTATCAGGAATTCAGAGTTTAAATTTTTTGGATCATTCTGAGAAATATCAGCTCAATTAAAAGTGGAGCTACTTTTTTTTCTTTTGCAGTGAAGACATTTGCATAACTGATGTCAGAATTTAGACAGACACTGACCAAAGATTCCAAGAGATTTCCCAGACTGTTATTTTTTTGTACTTGTTACCACTCGTCAAGAATGAATTAACTGCAGGATGAATACTGCTATCCCATAAAAGCAAAGTATGTGATAATACATTAATATAGTGAATGTCATGAAATATGGCTAATCTCAGTGTATCAGCCATCAGGTTTTATTTATTTCAGAAGTAAAAAGGAATATTTGAGACTGCATGTAGGAAGCAATACTTGGGTTGAAATGCCTTGCCTAATCATGAAATTGGTGGTATTAAAAGATAAAGTATAAGGAATGATTCATTATGTTTGAAGCATCAGCAATAAGAAAAGCTTTCAGACTCATGAACACAAAGGAAAATTTCTGCCTGGAATATGGTGTAATTGACATCTTCAAACCATAATATTTTAATGTCAATTGAGGGAATGAAATGCCAGCACTTTAGAAGTAGCAAATGACTCTCTAATGGGATAGATAGTGGTTATACAGATATACTACAGCAGGAGTAAGGGGTTTGGGAGTGGATTTGGGAAAGATTTGAACAACCTCTTGTTGCTCAAGATGTTACTTACACTTTTATGCAGAAGGTGTTAGAGAAGCACATTCAGAATCGCTTGCCATGATAGTGTGGCTTCACTGCACAGGGTCTGACCTTACCAGTTTCCTCCCTTCCTTCCTATTGTAATCAAAGACCACACTGGCTTGCAAAAGTAGTGAGGAAAGGCTGCTTACTGAACCCAGGCTGAATAACCATCCCAGAACCAACTGAAATGGTATACAATACCACAGGCATAGAAATACAGCTTTTATTCAATGATTTTCAGGTGAATTATTTTTTTTGTTCTTACTACATATATGAACTAAGATCAAATTTACTGTGATAAATGAAAATTGCACCAGTAAATGCACTTTTGGTTGCACATTTCCAACTAAGTTTACTCTTCCTTTTTTCTTCTCAATGATTTTTTCTCTTTTTTTTTTTCTTTTCTATTTTTAATTCTGGCGTCTCAAAAGCCCGGTTTTGTCAGAAGGGGCAAGAATTGTTAACAATAAGAATGAAAAATGAGTATTAAAATGATTCAAACAGCACCATTTTATAAAAATATGCAAACTTTGACCCACAGGAGGGAGTATATAAATCTCAACACAAATATTTGTAATTGTATAAAAACCAGAAAGATTCCCTAGAATTAAAATATCTTGATGATTACTTGGCACATTTGCAGTTTTAAGACTGAAATATGTATTGCTTTCCATTTGCTAACTCTTTTTTTGAAGAAGCAGCCTACAAATATGTAAATATTTGTAATATATATAAAATGAATGCTTAAGTGCCCTATATAGCTTTGTAAGATGAACACAATGTGTATGTACTTTTTAGATAGTAACCTTAGATTACTGTTTCATTTTCTCTCTTTTCATCTCTTTCGTATATGAATGTATTTGTGTACAGAAGATGTTTATTTGGGCTTTCGTGTTTTTTTCACTCAGTTACTCTCCCAAATTCTGCGCTGGAGAACCACCCCAGGGGAGAGAAATAAAAATACAGATAGGCACTTTAAGTGATTTCTTTGATTCATTCTCTTCATATAATAGAGGTGACTCTCTGCTTTATGTATGCAGCAATTTCTATGCTATATTACATTGACTTTAAAAAATGTTCAGACCTCTCCCAAGTAAAAAGGAGGTACATACTATAAACAGAGATAACTAAAACAAAATTATGCCTCTATTCACATTATGAAATATGTTTCTCTGGAAGATGAGGGAAAAGAATACATTCTCTTCTGTGTGCTTTCCATGCAATGAATTGCATTGTGATCATAAATTACCACTGATACTGATGCTGATCATTATGGAGGTAATATTTATGTTCATGTATCAAAACATGCAAGTTTTAAAGCTGGTGTAACAGGTTCTGTTAATTCTTTTCTTGCCACACACAACTTGATAAATCAGTTACATCTTCCTATCCAATGCATACATCGTCATGCTATTAGGGCAGTGTATCTTAGATTACCAGTACAGCAGTATCACATGATTTGATTAATGGAAGTGGAAACAAAAAGATGCAAGCTTGAACTCAGCCATCTCTGAATTTTCAGAAAGCATGAGAACAAAGCTGTCAGCAATAGGAATGGTCTTCATATATTTATATAGCTTATTAATGAGTTATGTATAGGATAATTCAAAAGGGACTTCTCTTCCAGCCCCTTCTGCACTGTTTTCAGGCACCTTAGTTTTGTAGAGCAATTTGATATGGGCTTTTGAAGTCTTGAATTCCCTGGCTAATTTTGTGGTGTGGTACAAATTGCTGTTCTGTACATATCAATCAGAACAATAACAAAAGCCAAACCAAAAACAGTCATCCAGACTTCGGAGCAATTTGAACTCTCTTTAAGAGCCGCATCCTCCAGAAGTGAAACAGATGTCTGTCCTGCTTGCTGTAGAAGATAAGCAGCTTACATCTTGGTCTGAGATGTCAAAATAGTGTTTGATAGAATAAAATTTGGCAGAGATTTGTCTTCCCGGAGAAGAGAAAGTTTCTGGTGGGAGACTTTGGAAAGCTGACAAATTCTTGGTCTGACTGCTGAAGTTCCTACTGCTCTAAGTGAAAAAAGAAGAAACTGACAATTTTTATGAAGTAATTGCATGTCACCTGTTACTGTACTTTTCTTGAGATCCATGGATCCAAAGCAACACAGACTTTGGCACTAAAACTTATTAGGTACCAGAATAGCAAGCAATGAACAGCCAGCGGTATCCATGGCAAATGAGTAGATCCTCTGCTGAGGACTGTAGCTGGGGAAATTGAAAACCTTCATGGACTTTGAAAAATCACAGGAGTAACAACAGCTGTTCTGGTCAGGAATCTCCTCAATGCATCTGTTAAGTCTTATTTTGACAGCTGTCAGACGTGGGAGAGGGTCCAAGGCGCTCTTAATGGTTTTTCAGCTTGTCAAGCACAGCAGGGTGAAAAATCAGTTGCGGTCACAAAGATTCCTACTGGGACGACAAGTGAACTTCTTTCAGCACAAACTGTAACCTTATGTACTGCATTACTGAAGTTCTTGTAGTGACTCGAGCTGGAACAGTGTTAAGAAATTGAATCCATTTCACTTGAAAGCTCTAGGGGGCAGTGAAATCAAAGTTTAAAGAAAGAAAACAGTTGTCCGGTTTTCTACTTGCAGTGTAAATAACTGCCTTCCCTGAGGAAAAGAAATCTAAACAACATAATAAAAAATGGAGAGGGAGCATCTTGTTTAAAAACTTCAGATAACATTGATCCTCAGAGTATCATTGCTACAGGTGAGATATTGTGCCATCATGACTAGCCAGTTAGTCACCCAACAGGGCATTCTGTCCCCGAAGAAGCTAACAGGATTGCGTCTTCAGTAAGGTTTGCCTGTTTGTATGCTCCAGATACCCTGATAGATGAGATTGGATAGTGGTCTGTACTGGAAGCTGAAATGTGTCAGCTATTTCTTGGGGCACACTGTCCCTGAGGGCAAAAAGACTGCCCGGAGAGAGTTGTAACCAGCCATGACTCTCAGAAGTTACTGGTATTTCCCCAGGTATTTCTAAGAACTGTTGCTTGCTCTTCTACTTAAATACCCTAATGCTTCCAAACAGTATGTTTGCCTTACTTGGCTACTTTTGGATCACTTGCTGTGAGTTCAGTGGCTTTTACTGGGGTCTTTTCAGGAGTCTGTTGCTGATTAATCAAATTCAAAGCTACTAGTTCAGTTAGTTCGAACATTATTGTAGGAGCAAAGTTTTCTTTCTCAGGGAGTTCAGTGGCTTTCTGTAAGTTATAGGTCCTGCACCGGGTCTCTAGCTTTGAAAAAAATATGGTTTTTAGAGCATGCTGGTGGGCAAAAAAAAATTGAGTTAACATAAGAAGGATGTGGACCTGCCTGGGCAAGTCCATTTGATTATATTAGGCAATCTGTTAGCATCTTAATTTAACTTTGTAAATATTCAGATTTGTTCTGGTCTTCCTTTGGAGTTCAAGACTAAACAGACAAGTGTGCAATAATTTAGCATGCATCTCATGGTGAAAAAGTTGAAATTGTGTTCATAAATCCTTCCTCAGTGGACTTTTTTCTGGGATATTTGTGATTAGTTGGTGATTTTATTAATGTGAAGAGTTCTAGTTCATATTAAAATTACTGTATCACAGATATGCTGAGTAGAGGCTTGTATTAGCAGCCTTCCTTTGTGGACAGTAACTTACCTGACTAGGTAACTAGTAACATGGGCCAAAAACTTAGTAACTTATGTAAAGACTCTTGCAATTTTTCCCATTTAAAATTGGACAGCATGAAAAATGGTCAGATATTCCCAGTAACAGGACAAGGTGGAGTGGCTTTAAACTGAAATAGGATGGATTTAGGTTAGGTATGAGGAAGAAGTTCTTTACCATGAAGGTGGTGATGCACTGGAACAGGGTGCCCAGAGAAGCTGTGGCTGCCCCATCCCCTGGTAGTGTTCAGGGCCAGGTTGGATGGGGATGGGAGCAACATGGTCTAGTGGAAGGTGTTGCTGCCCATGACAGTGGGCTTGGAACTGATGATCTTCAAGGTCCCTTTCAACCCAAATTATTCTGTGATTCTATGATGTTGGTTATTTGGCATTAGTCCCAAATTAATTTATTATTCAGTCTTTACTTTTAGTAGTAAATTTTCAGTACTTCAAAAGGTCTGAAAGGAAATGCCAACCCATTAATAGATATCTATTTTCTGATTTAATAAATATAATTCTTTGAATTGGTTTAGTCCAGGTAATTTGTATAAAACATTTTTGACATAGTACTACCCTTATCAGTGATGGATGACCAAGTGTCAGTATATCTATAAGGTATCACGATACTGCTTCTTTGATATTCTGCCATTGTTCTATAAAAAGGAAAAGAAGTACCGTATTCTGCATGAGAATTGGTTTGGTTTTTTTTTTTTTTTTTAAGTTCTGTATTCTTACAGTACTTTTTATACTTTAAGTTCTCTGAGAATATATAAATTCTCTTTTAAAAAAACAGGAAAATATGCTGTAAAATCCTAATTTCTTTGGTAGGTATGCTTTGGAATTTATTTGCTAAAAAACCAAAATTATATATATTATGTGAAATAAGCCATTAGACCATGTTTCATAAACTAGTGAAATCCTGGCCTTATAGCATCCAACAGAAACTTTTTCATTATCTTAACTGAGACAAGACATTCATCCCACATGCAGAATCTCTGTATAAACCACCTAAGTTTAATCTTCCATACAGAGAATTAAGTCTCAGTCCCCAAGAGGGAATAGGGTCAGTAAAAGTATAAACAGCACACACATTAATTCTTAATTACTTCTTCAACACTTACAGCTGCTGTCCGGTCCACCTCACAGCGGCTACTCAGAATGAAACACGCTTCTGCATCATCCATTCTAGAAGAAGGGAAACAAGCCTGTTACTTACCAACAAATTACTTATGTGTATCTTATGGTTTACACTTTATAGTCTTGTATGCTTATAAATAGAATACAAAGTTTAGTCTATCTTTTCTCACGCATTGTCACTAAATGTGAGCAGCAGACACCCTGTAGACTAACTCATGTTATACCAGTACTTCTTGACTAGGTTCCAGGAGATGTACTTCCCCTGGTGCCAGTAGAAGCTGTGCCAAAATAATAAAATCAGAGTGGCCTTAAACACACTTAATTTGAAAAATAAGTATTTATCTGTCATAAGTATGGAAGGTGAATAAATAGCACCAGTCTGCACAGTGTGTAAGGGTATGATATGTTCAAGTTACTGACAAAAATGAATGAGAGGAGGCATGTAATACAGAGTTGTCTTGCCTCGTGATGGCAGAAAGATGGGTAGATATACTAGAATAATGCATTTGGGGTAAATAATAAACATCTCTGTTATTTATTAAATTAATTAGCTATTTTCAGTTCATGGTCTCTTTGAGAACTTTAATGCCTAACTGTTCCCTAGTGGATACAACTGGTCATGTAACAAAAAGAGTAGTGCAGAATGTGTGGAGAAAAAGGTTTCCTCAGAGCTTTTTTTCTTCTTTTGCCTCAGATCCTCCAGTGAATCCTACTTCTCTAGGTTGAATCTTACTTGGTTGACCTTTTTTGGAACACAGGACTTTCTGGGCAAAGAGAAACCATGATTGGAATGAGTTTCCTGGGCACAGAAAAAGTGAGACAGAAGCTGGGGAAAATGAAAGGCAATTCACTGTCAGTTATACCAGCTCCATTGTTGGGTCTGGAATGGGACCTAAGATTCCTGTATCTTTGGTTTCTTTGCTGCAAGAAAATGGACCTGGTAGTCGTTAGTAACAGTTTAGGCCAACTGGACCGTAAGCTTGGAGTGAAGGTCCATTTTTTTAGGTATTGTACAAACACAGAACAAAAAAGTCCTTACCACGTAAGATCTAAGTGACACGACAAAGTACAACAAAAGTATATGCAAACACAGGAAACAGAAGATACGGTATGACAACAGCTGAATATAAAAACTAGAAAAAGTAGAAAGTGGTCTCACTAGATACCAGAGTAAAGAATCAACTGAAGAGAGAATGTGATGGAGAATACTGGAATTACTTTACAGATATTTCTGAGAAATTCATCCTAGGTTGAAAGGACAGCATGGTTGAAATCACAGTGGGACTTGTATGTTAATCTGTTGTACGTGTGAAAGAGAGTGGCACTGTAGACCTGCTAGCTTACCTCTCAGAACTCGGAGTTGAAGGCTAAGAATAAAGTTACTTCTTGACGTAAAAAAGAAGGGTAAACCAGGGAAGGACTGCGGTGAGGCAAAATGAAGTACTACATAAATAATATTTCCAGAGCCTTCCAAAAAACAGGGTTTAGGGAGTTGAGATTATAAATGTCAAGAATATAAATATAATTTTAAGTGGGGCAAAACTGAGAGCTTGTGTGGGAAAACACAAGATGCAGGCTCTGTCTACATAGGATGCTCTGCAATATTATTCTAAGCTTATGATCCACACTAGGATACTGGTTTTATTTTGGTAGCAAAAATTAAGATCTGTCTGCAGCTAAAGCAAAGTTGATGATGAATAGATATCCACGATGAGATGTCAGATAGCTTGGCCAACCTCTTAGGTTTTGACTTTAGAAACAGAGATTACATCTGTGTGTTTTGTGGGAGCTTATTCGGAGAAAGCATAAAGAAAAGAGACAAACAAAGTCAGACCATTGTAGATTCCACACAGGTACATAATGGTAAGAAAACAGGGGAAGCTTCAAAACATTAAAGTACTTGAAAAAATAATTGTAATAAAGGCAAATCAATATATCCAAAAAAAGTAATGTCAAATGCAGCTGATGTGGAGAAGAAGCGGGGACAGGGCACTTCTGTGTGCTGATTAGGAAGAAATCATGGGAGCCGTAGGAGCAGTTTCAGCTAAGCCTGCGAGCCGAACTGGGGAGACAAGGTCTTTAACAAACTTGTAGGAAAGAAAATACAGTGAAATTAGATGGGATTTTGATGAGAGCTGAAGAGGTAACTGGGGTGGCCATATATAGATGACTTTGTAAGAAAATGAAATTTCAAGTGAATATATTCACCTTTTCCCCCCACTGTTTCTTTGTAACTTTTTGAATCATTTCAGCACAGACGACAAGGATTATAACCCAAGATTAATATCTATGTATGCCATGAATTTAGATAATAGAAACACTACTAACATCTGTATTAAAAAATTAAGGACAACACAGAGTATCCTCATGAGAGGAGTGTTATTGATGTCCTAACAACTGAAAAAGCTTTTTCAATTACACCATTTTTATGTGCCAGAAAACTTATCTGAGATGAAAAACCCCAAGAGTTCCACTTCTTGAGGATGGCAGAAATTAAAGTGACCTTATACATTGCAAAGGAATTTATGAAAGGAAAAAGTATAAGGTAAAGAGTGGACAAGAAAAGGATTAAGATTTATAGACAGTTCACTAAAAAGAGTAGAGAGAAAAAAATATTTAAAGTCATAACAGATCATGGGAGAAAGCTGCAGGGGAAAGAAATCAAGAATGGTAGTGTTAACTTGCTTTCTAGCGCTAGCCCGCATGGAAAATGAGAGCTGCTTTTATCAGTTCCAATGTTGTTTCAAATGCCGAAGTAGTGATAGTGTTTCCAGTCATGCTGATGAACAATGGAAGTTTCTGAGCAATACCTCATGACAGAAATCATTCTGGATTTTTCTTGAAGCTGGGCATGTGAACACAGTTCAGAGAACACCAAGAATTTGCAAAGTGACACCCTCAAAGGCAGGAAGTAAGAAGGAATACCACTTCTGTAAACTCAAATTGTGTACTAGGGCATATAATGAAAAATACAATCTTAGTTAACTATTTACTGCTTATTGAAGTCAGACAGCTTTTGGTATTTTACTTTCTGTTGTGACCTTTAACATGTTATTTTGACACTGCTTTTTTCTTATATGTATGACATTTTGATAATGAGACACTTCATAGGTTTGGGGTTTCTTTTTAGTAACCATTGTTTTATTTATTAGAAGAAGTTTACCATGTGCCTTGTTATCTTCTCAGTTATTATGTTCTCATTAAAAAGAAATACAGGAAACATCTCAGGTACTGAGTTGTATTTCATATTAAATTTTCTATTAAATTCCCACTATGCTTCTTCCCTCAGGAGAAGTTGAAAATTATTCTATGACAGGTACATCCAATTACATGCTCTGCAGCAAAAAGCACAGTTCCGCACTTGACTACCTTCAGGTTAGTATAAGTTAAATTCTTTATGGAACAGCCTAATTGTTCTGCTTCTAATGAGTAGAACAAATGCCAGCTACATCCCCACATAGATTCCTTCTTGAAATAAGCAAGAAAGCAAAAAAGAGGAACCTCTCCCTAAATGAAAATTCCTAATTCTGAAAAAACATTTTATTATGAAAAAAGCAAAATTTTTATTATAAAAAAAGCTAAATTTACTTCAAAATTTAATTATTTTTTTTTTCAGTGGCAGAAATCTGAGAAGATAACACTGCTCGCCAGACTTCTCACAGATTAGATTGTGAAATAACTCCCCTGGGGTAAAGAAGACTGAATGATACAAATAGTCAACCTTAATTTAGGTATCTATATTAGCTGCTTCTTATAAAGAGCAATGCATGTAAGTCAAATCAGTTATCTGCTAAAAATCACCTTTCTCTTTGGAGAGTTTAGAGAGACAACCCACCTACATGAATTCCACTGTGAATTCCTTCACACCTTCAAGAGATTGAGCAATGTGGGGGGGAAGCAACTGTGTTTGACTGATATGTTTTGATTAATGTCATTCACTGCTAACTGCCAGAGAGGATTTTTAGAAGTGGTGGAAGTATGTGGTGAGAGGAAGGCCCTGAAAGAAGAGTATATGAAGGTATAGTAGAGTAGTTGCTTACACTAACAGGCTGAACGTGGGAAGGAAACAAACCTCTGCAATGGGTTCAAAGTGAGATAATTATTTTTGTTTGCTTGTTTTCCCCCTTCAGTTGGTCAGGACAACTACCATCACATTTACTATTTTTGCTGAAGGAAGAGAAATAAATTCTCTCTTTATTGGCAGTTTTGGAATTTTCTGAGCTGCTTTCTCAGAAGAAATCACAGGCACTCCGGTTCAATACCTTTAAAAACTGAGACCATAAAAAAAGTGAGGAAGAATTTTGTCAAATTAAAGACCTTAAAAATATTTGTTCCTTGAAAAATTTCAGATATTAAGAAAAACAAATTATATCAGAGCTTTGCTTTCTACATACACATGCTTTTCTCCTAGCACAGCTTCCATTTTGTCAAAATTATTTATCAAACAGTACGAATGAAACAAAAGTAAAAAACAATATTGGTCAATATTTGCCTACTTAGCTCTCAACAGGTCTTGATCTTTTAGTGCTGAGCCTTGCAGATAGATAACTCTTTGGGACCACATTGGGATTTGTAATACCCTTCGGACCTGAGCATCCATCTCAGTAGGACACAAAATAACGACATAATAGTCCTGTCAAAAACATAAGGGGGAATAGTCATGTTATTTTATCATGTTACTATTTGTTGCTGCTAAGAGAATGAGTCGACAGAGACCCAGGATGTCAAAAGGGTCTCTGATAATTCTCAAATTTAATTGACAATAGTTATTTGAATACATGTGTTTAAAATACTTAATTCTTTAATAAAAATGGCTGGACAGTTGTCAGCTGCTCACAGAAGACTCCAGAGTGGTAACTGAAGTATATTTAGAAATATTTTTGTTTCCATTTGAGCATAATTTGGTTTTCTTTTTAGAGAGTGTTTCTGTTTCTGGCATTCTAGCTGGAAAACATAGAAGTTTTCAATGATTAAAACGGAATTGTCTTCCCCCCAGTTTTTTCTTCTACATTAAGGGGCAGATCCAACCTGTTTCCTGCACGACAAACAGTCCTCGTTAGGAAAAGCACAGTTGCTCTGAAATATACATGTGTGTAGAGAGAAAAAGGAGACATAAATGGAACTTGAGGGGAGAGACTGAGAGCTTAGGACAGGCTTGTCATAGAAGCCTTCCTAGCACACACAGACTTGCAGAAAGCTTAGTGCTTAGGGGATCCTGTGCATCATCTCTGTCCTTCAGCTTTGCATTTCAACTGTGCAGAAAATGTATGTAACTTTTTTTATGCTCCATAAGTAGTATTAGGACTTTTCTTCTTTGTCTCCAGTGTATCACAGAGCCTAACTCATTCTTCAGAATAGTTAACTAAGTTTTGGATTTCAATTTGTGTTTGCATCTATAAAGAACTGGATTTCTTCGTGCATTTGCTTATGCCTCTTACTCGGTAATTATTTTGGGGAATATTTTGGATTTGGGATTTGTCAAATTGCTGCTGAGCAATTTGAGAATTGTATTTTTGTGATTTTCTTGCACTATTTAATGAAGCATGGTACCACAGGTAACTTAATAAAAAACATAGAGAAGATTTAGTGAAGGAAATGGTCTGTAGCAAAGACAATGATAATGTGTTCAAATTGCTATCTCATGTAAATAAGCTTTTATATGATCAAAAAAAGGCATATGACAGGTTTGCATTAGCTAGGGAATATGTTTACGCTAAGAAAACCTGTGTAATATTTCGAGGCCTCTGTCCTTTAAAATACACCTGTTTATTTCTTAATTTCCACAGTCCCCAAAGTATCTAATCTTCCTACCTCTGGCAAAAACCAAAGCAAAATGCAAAGACTAAAAAATCTTTTGACTTGTGAGGAGTATTGGATCCCATCCCAAAACAACAGGAAAAAGTAATTAGAGTAGTTTTCATTTGTTTTCTATTTTGGGGTAGAATATAAGGAATTTGCATGGAAATATCGTTTCTACAAGGACTGGCATAATTCAACAAGACAGTAATTCTATTTATTTAGCCTATTTACCTCAATTTAAAATTAATGTCTCCATACTTTGCATCAGGTTCTTTTTGCAATTATAGATTCCCAATTCAATCAGCTATTCCCAAATTCAGTTTTACAATTAAAAACTATTTCAGAAGGCTGTCATGAAAATCAGTGCTTTATCTTCTTTTTTTCCACTCTAAGTACCTGCAATCTGGGGTGAGCATAGAACTCATTTAAGAAATCCATAAGTAAGTCGATCTTCAGAGAGCTAACACAGAGCACAACATGTTTTTCCGTCTGAGCTCTGTGTCGACTGTAGTTACCACCGGACTTCTGTCTCTCCATCCACAAATATGCCAGCTGTTCAAACTGCAAGAGATGCCAATTGTCAGTGCAATACATACAATCAGATGTGCAGTACAACTGTATAACGACTTAACAATGTTGCATTGATCATCTCATGCCTCTGTGAAAAGCTGCTCTTAGCCTACAACGTCTTTTTCTTTGTGAAAAGGTCTCTAGTAAGTGGGCGAGATGAATAATAGGATGATTAAAAAACATGGCAGAAGAGCCACTCTACCACACACAACAGTGGGGTAAATCCATTAAAATACCATGAGATTACAGTAGATCTCAAGATTTTAGAAAAGAATAAAGGTTGTACCTTATTCTTTTATGTAGGTTATATCCCTGAACTCTCTTTTCCAGCACAATGTGACTTAAATGCTTCCCTCAAAAGAAAAGTTAAATTTGCACCCACCTAAATGCATAATGTGGGTACAGATACTCACATAGAAGCACCATTTTACTTAGTTTGGTCACTAACTCCTCTCAGATACTTTAAAATGTTCTTAAGATGACCTTCTGTATATTCTCTTATTTGTCTTATAAATTTAGACATAACTTAAATACACAGCAATTGTTAATATAGCAAA
>JAOEHX010057497.1:0-16671 GCA_025448015.1 Bolborhynchus lineola
TTTCCGACTCCTCAAAATGTTTCAAAACTCTCAGCTCTGCCCATCCAGGGTCTGGGGGAGGAAGGCAGGAAGGAAGAGAGGGCAGGAGAAGCCTTCAATGAAAGAGGAAGGGCCACCGCCGCCACCTGCCTCCGCTTCACTGCTGCCGACCTGAGGCGTCGGGCATCGGCTTCTCTGTGCGCTGCAGCCTGCCCGATATGGAGTCGTCCGCGCAAAGCTGCCGAGAGTGATCCCCACTCTGCGACCGACCTGCTGGCCGCCCCCTCGGCGCCCGCGCTTGCTCCGATGGAGCTGGACGAGACGCCGCTCGCCCCCCCGAAGACCATGCTGCTTATGCTGAGGAAAGTTCGCAAGAGGCGGGAGATGTTGCTGCAGCAGCTGGGCTTCATCTGCGCCATCCTCTTCTTCGCCTGGTGCATGTCCAGCCTGCTCTCTAGATTGGGTGAGTGCCTGTGGCGGCGGGAGCAGCGGACCCCGGCAGGGTCCTGGGGGCTTGGCGGGGACAGGGGGCCGTGGCTGTTCCCACTTTGAGTTTCTCAGTGGAAATAGCCCCGTGGTTCGGCGGGCGAGGCCGTGGAGCCGCGCGGGTTCCTCAGGAGAGACCTCTATGCCGGGCAGATGCGCGGCCGCGGTGCCGTTGATAAGAGGCAGCGCCTGGTGGCCGAGAGCTACCGAGCCCCGAGCTCGCCGTGACCCTTGCGGGAGGCTTCGGGGCTCGAAGCTGAGGGGAATCGCGGGGCAGGTGAGTGCCTGGGAGCGGCCCTCAAGTAGTTTCCCCGCTGTATCGGAACTGGATCCTCTCCAGCCGCCTGTGGTCCCCTCTGCAACTTCAAGCCACCTTTCATTTTCATTTTTAAGTTGTAAGCCTTCATCAGCTGCGACTACCTCTTTTCGCCATCTTTTCCCTGTAAAGCCTCTTCCCTCCTCCCCAAATTACAGTGTGAATTTATCAGAAAATTACGGATTTTTAGGCAAGGAACAGTGCTAATCTTACATTTTAATCTTTGCTGTTTTATGTCTGTTGCATCCTTTGTGCAAATGCCTCGTTGGTAAACTGATGCATTTATAATTGACTAAATCACTGCCATTCTTCTGTTGTTGTTACTGATTTTGCTGCCTGCTGTCACAGTTTGGGCTCAAAGTGAGCAGCTTCAGGCCCTCTTCCTGCATCCCTCAAACACAGAGTCCAAGGTTGCTGGGACAGCGCATGGATGGGTCTCTAGGTAGGGCTGCCAGCAGTCCTTGAGGTTTTGAGAACAGAATCAAACTACGGCCAGATCCTATGTCCACATTTAATGTAAAAAAATCAAGATTTTTAGCAGAATTAGGATAGGTCATCTGCTTAAAATAGAGCTGAGGTTAAAATGTGTGCTTTAGGGAAGAAAAATCTGATGGAATTTATCATACTTTCTCATGCTCTTGTGCTCAAATTATTGCCTGGGTTGTTTGAGTTATATCTAGGATGGCAACAAGCCATCCATATAAGAACTCAGTGCGTTAGACCATATTAGCATATTGCTCATCTTAGAAGTTTTTAATTGTGGTTTTATAGTACACTGCTGCTTTCTTTATTTAGATCTGTTTGTCATGCCTGTGCCTCTCTTATTTTTTCTCCTTCTTCTTGCACAAGCTATTTATTTTCATAAACTTACTGTTTCGTGAAAGCAAGCACTTGGGGCATGATTATGTTTATGTAGTTTGAAGGGTTTGTTGGTATTTTTTTTTTTTCTTTTTTGTTGCAGATAACAGTTTTCCAGAACTTCTCTAGGTTTACATGAAAAATATCATGACTTATAAAAGTTTCTAATCTTCTGGGTTATCAGCTAAATCCCTCATAACCTAATTTCTGATGGTATGCTGCATCAGGTAGTTTGGTTGGGTTTTTTTTCAGCTGGCTAATTTACAGTATATTGTATCCATAAACACTGACCATCTGTTCTTTCGATTTCTTATAAATGTGGCTTGGAATATTTTAGCAAATACTCCAGTCAGGCTAACTTCCAAGCCAGGTTTTTTATTTTTTTTAAGAGTCAGTCTTAGCACAAGCATTGAATATAAACATTAAGATCAGCTGTGGAAGAATTTTTGTTACTACAATATGTTCATTTGAAATGGATAAGGTTGAGTTGGAAGTGATTTAATTAAGAGGTTCTATTCTTCCTTTGATTATTATAATTGCATACCCTGCATTATCACAAGTGCTTCTTCTGTACTCTCTTTAGCAAGTTCCACTGAGAATGCTTCTGGAATACAAGTTAAGGCAAAAGCTGCCTTGACTACCAAAGAAGTTTGTATTTCTTAAGACTTGAGGGGGTTTATTTTCAGTTTTCTTTGATAAGTAGTGCAGAGACTAGTATTATCAAGTGTACCCAACACAGAAAAGATCAGCCCCTAGAACTCAGAATAAACCAAAATGTACTGGAACATATCCATCTTAATTTTTATTTTTTGAGAAATCAGTAATGTAATTTAATATGTGCAAGTGCAGATGACTAAATGGAAGTGTGACTATTGCTCATGTCAGCATAGCTGGATTGGTTTCATCTATAGGAAATGCTATGTGTTGAGTGTCACAGGTGCAGGTTTCAGCATTTTCTTGCTCCAGAGTGTTTTCCTGTTGTGGGTCAGAGCCGAGTATTCTGATAACCAGAACATGATAACAGCTCTGATACTGCACCTCATAGCTAGTTTCACCCTTTGGAACTGTGAGCACCTTGCGTACGTGTGTTAGCATTTGCCCTGGTCACACTTTGATGTTGCTGCACTCACATATGGATGCTCTGCCCTTGCTAGTGGGGGTGTCTAGTCCAGTTAAGATGATGCAGGAAAAAATTAGTGACAGTGGGCATAACCTCTTTCTGTTTAATGTAGGCCGAGAATCAGCTACTGCAGACAGACGCGTTTTGTCAGAAATATGGAGGAATAGAAGGTTGATGGCATCCCCTAATGGGACACATGAAGAAAAGAACTGTACAGAACCAGGTAAGATGGGAAGACTTTGCTGCAGTGTCATATAAACTCTTGAAACGTGTTGTGTAGTGCTGCCATGACCCAGCTGCAGAGGTCTGTTAGAGTAAACGTGAAAGTAGAGAATTTAAAAAAAGGCAGGGCTGTTCTGTGTGGAACTAAGATTTATTGTGCTATATGATGCCATAACTTTATCAAAGGTAAAAATTAATGTATGGATACAATAATATTTTGGGGCCAATGAGATTTGTGCTGTCAATTTGATTTTTCTGATTTTGTTTCTTTTGCAAGAAAGATGTTTATTGCTGTTTATATTGCACTGGTAACGAGGGGTGTACTCTTCTTGAAACTGCGTAGCTGAACATGCAGTGTTTGAGATACCATCTGAGCACAGTAATTTGTATTATTGTATTATACATTTAATCATGTTTTGCTAGTTTAATGATAAACTGTGTACTGAGAGTAGAAATTTATATTGTGTGGAGGGGGAATAAGAAGATAAGTAATACGGAAACATTGGAATCCATTTTACTTCAGGATCTCTATCCTGGCCAGGCAATAATAATTGATTGAGGGCAGGGATAGATGACGCATTTTAATATCAGTGTTAGTCCATAATGCTTTCATCTTCCCATCTGTCTTTCCAGTGTGTATTTCCTGTCTTTCCATGCCTCTCTATGGTTTACGATGTGTGGGAGATGAGACATTTTGCCAGTGGCACTAGCCAAATAATTTAAAGTTCAGATAATTTTATTTTTTTTTATATGTGACTTTTTGATCAACTTTTTATGACAGCAGAGTCTGTGCCATCTTGCAGACAATGACAGCATGAGTTTTGGGATACTGTCAGCCCTAGGCACTAGAAGAATTTAGAGCAGTACTCCCCCCTCAGATACGTGTTGTATAGACTGAGGATCACTAGTGTGCTTAAGCGTTTCTGAGAGGGAGCTGGAACAAGATTGCACAAAGTAGGTCCAAAAGCTTCAACTGTATCATTAAAGAGCTTCTCTGTGCTTCTGTTAAGAACTTTGCGGGTTAGCTTGCTGTCATCTGCATCTGTAACCTTATGATGCTCTTGATTTGTCTGTCAGAGTTGTTCATAGACAAGAAAGAAGACAAAAATGGCATTTTGGAAACATATAACTATTCTTAATTAATAGTCAGAAAACACTATTCTTTCCCATTCCTTTTTAATTTTTCTCCACATATGTGGAGAAAATGTGATTGGATGCATCAGTGTGATCATTCTGAACACACACTTTTCAGCACAAGCCAACAAAGGCCACAGAATCATAGCAGCTTAATATGCCCATCAAAGTTCTTGATAGGGTTTTCCATTTAGGATGAGTGAGAACTTTTTAGCAATTACTTGATAAAACTGCCAAGGGAAAATATATGCTTATGTGTAAACTGGAATACCAGGAGCAGTGCTAACTTCTCCAGATGTTTAGAACAAATAGTTCACTTCCCTCTATTCTTACAGAATTGTAAAAATAGTTGAAGAACAGTTGAAATAAATCCAGTTGGATCATTTTGATATGTGTTCTGAAATTCAGGTTGTTGTGCAGTTTTGTCTGTAACCATGAGTGGCCCAAATATGCCTCAGGATGCTGAGGTTTCTGGAAAAATATAATGAGACTTGCATTAAATTAATGATGCCTACTTACGGTGCTGGAATTACCCTTTGTTTTTAAGGGTGTTTCTTCTGTTAGAACACAATTTTATAAATCAAATATGACACAGGATTGCAATTGTAGCATTTTTTTAGTAACTTCCTGTTATTCTACAGTTATGTACAGCTTATCTATGTGTGTCTTGCGCAGCTGAAGGAGTGACTTAGGTACTACAAGATTGGCTAGATGTAAGATAGCTGCAACTAAAGGGACCATCTGAAATGTCTGAAATTGATGCTTATTGGACAGGAATGGGTCTTTGAGGACCCATGGTTGTTACTGCTCAGTCACAACTTCTGTAGACTTGGGTTTTTTTGGGGGTGAGGGTCAGTTTGCTTCCCAAATCAATTATCTGGTAGTGGGAGTTTGAGATTTACCCTGTAATGACCTAAAATCTATGAAAAAGAAGCAAGTAGCATAGTTCGTCTCCATGGGAATATGGCTTGTGTAACCCCATGACTGCCTTTGGAGAAAGTAGTCCCAGTAAAGGTCAAGAGACTTGGTAAAGATAGCATAGAAAATTGGTGAGTGTGGATTTTCAGTTGGAAAGCTTTCAGTCATGTGCTTATCCCAATGTACTGAAAACCTCAGGAATGTGCTGTCAAGCACTTTAAATGGCTGGATTATTTCTGGTCTTTCTTTTGAATCTTAAGAACAGATAGTTAATATGTATAGATGTTGTATGAATACAGTGGTCTCTGTAGGTGCCTTTGTGATGTATTAATTCTTACCTATGTAATTCATACATGCAAATGCATGGGTGTGTATATAGTCTATAGCAGTTTTCTTATGTTATGTGGATGTTTTCCTATGTATGTTTAGGATACAAGAACTTCAATACCTTGGGAAATGCATGTTCTTACTGAGAGCCTATTAATCCTTTTTGTCTTCTCAGTGCTATTGCTGTGCTCACTCTTTATTAACTTCCCACACAGGTCTGCAGCTTTACTTCCCCTTTCTCAAAGGCTTTCACCAAAGTTAATTTATCACTTCACCCCCTTTTCCTACTAACATGCAAATAAAAAAATATCCCCAGTTGTCAGGAACTGCAGCTACAGAAGCTTGTAAAACAATGAGATCCTTGCAGTTCATGACGGTGGTAAGAAATGCTTACTGTTGGTCATATATTTTGAGGAAAAAATTCTATAGGCTTCTAGAAGTAATATTAAAAGCTTGTGGAAGCTGTATGTACTAGAAGCTCTTGTAGCCTATACTGTCTGATATTCTCCTTTACAGAATAGATTGTATTGTGTTCTTCTGGAAACATTATTAATAATTCTGGGGCCATTGTATCAGAACACCAAAAGCTTTGAAGACTTGGCAATGCCACTTTAAAAAAGAAGCCTGAGGCTCTCACAAAGGAAAGGAAAATATATATATGTGTTTATGCGTATATGTATGTATGTGTGTATGTATTAAAAACAAGGGGAAAAAGGTTTTCCACACTTGAAGATTAGAGTGACTGATATTCATGCATATCTTAAGAGGTGCTACATGGGTTTTTTGATAGCAACTATCCTGCAGTCCTAAGGAGTTATAGATTCTATCTATCTTGTAACAGCAGGAAAGGTACTGTAGGTCATCTGCAAGAGGAGGTGGAGCATTTGTGAGCATCAAGTCAACCTCAGTTCTAGTCTGGACTAAGACAAAATCCTCACCAAGTTAACATGTTGTATAGCATTTTTTTCTTCAAGATCCTTCCTGTCTTGAAACTTCTCCTTTATTGGAAGCTCCTCTGCCGTGAAAAGATGTATCTTTATATTGTTCTGGAGCCAGGCTGGAGGACTTACAGGTTGTATGTAGGAGGCTCTGGACTTCAAAAATTTCATGACACCCTGGGATTTATGAATTGTGACTCTTCGACTTCTTTTGTATTGAATATTTCTCTGGATGGCTGCTGTGGATGTCCCTCTGAGGAAAATCAGACTACCTTTTCTTTGTGGGCCTGAGTACTTTTCCTGGGTTAAATTTTGTGGGAGGAGAGATTGATCTGACCTTCACTTAAAGCAGAGCAATCGGAAAGGGAGAGTAGCTGTCTCTAGCTAACATATCTCATTAGTTTGCAACCATTTTTTTTGCCTTATCCAAGCTCTCACTTCCATCTGCCAGCAGCTCACTAGCTTGTAGTGCCATCTGCCCAGCAAGTCTGATTTATAGCTTCTCTGCTCCAATGGCTCTCCTCTTGTTTCAAGATGTTCCCATGACTCCATGTCCTCCTGACTAACATTTCCAGAGCAATTACAAGCCAGGATGACTGGGTGGTGTGATGTTCCTAACCATGTGGTTCTGGGTTGTGTTAGTCTGTTAAAGCAACTGATCTGGAATCCTTTCTGTTGCGAATATTGTGAAGTAATCCTTATATGCAGTGCAGAGAATATTTAAATTACTTGCTGTGAATTAGAAGTGTACTGGAATATATTTCTGTTAATCCTCTGACACTAGTCATTGACCTGCCTTGATTCTGAAGGAGCTGCTGGAGTTTTCTGTCCAGTGGTTTGTCAACCATGGGTAGTTGATAAGTTACATTGATTTTTAAATAGCTTTAAATTTGGTTCAAGTGTACTTTTCTCACTGTTATTGGTGGGCAAGGATCTATTGTGGGTTGGGGAAAGGGCAGTGGTTAGCATTTTGTTCTGAGCCATGCTGCCTTTTCTCTTTAGAATTAAAAGGTACGTTGTAGCGATACTTTGTTTTGCAGTGAAAAAAAAAAATATCAGTCCTCTATGGTGAAATAAAGTGTGTTTCCCAGCAGCATGTGTATAACTGAGTTCTGAGTTGGAATCAGAAGTCATTAAATTTGTGTATATTTTAAACTGTTAGTTATAACCTTGGGGACTCAGTGTAGGATGTGGTGCACTGTAGAGAAACTGCAGAAGTCTTGGACAGTTTTGTTAACATACTGTGGGGAGCCCAAAAGCCTGTTACTTTTCCTACAAAAATCGATGGTGGTGTTCTTGCTGACTAAGGAAATCAGGACTAACTCTTCAAAGTAATTTTCCGAAAGGATTGAAAAAGCTGTTTCTTGTATGTTTGTACAAGAGTTATAGGAATCCTATGCTATAGGAAGCATAGATTTCCATCAGTGTTATTTAACAAATGCAGTGCTTAGTTAAATTCTTCTTTCTCAGCATGTTGCATTGATGTATCCTATTTTTTTTTCTTAATCCTTATAGACACCTTAATATATAAGATCATAAACTTTGTGTAATAAATGTTAATTTAAACATACTTCTGTTGCTGGTGTAATTTCATCTTGTGCTGATGTAAATCCTCTTTAAACAGTGTGCTCATGACATCAAACTTCAATTTTGTAGCAGGGATAAGTGCTCTAGACCCCCACTTTTAAGAAGGTGATATTAATAATTTTACTGTTGCCCTTTGTTTTAGGAACAGTCTAATTTTGTGAGCTTAGTATGACCTGCAGGTTCTCTTTCTATGCACTTGTGCAGCACCTAGCACAGAAAGACCATGGTCTTATTGAGGTAATACAAACAATAAGTGTATTATTTTCAAATACTCCTCACTACACTTTTAGAGTCAGACTTGCCCTTTGCCTTGACGCATATAAAATGTGCAACTGTTGCAGTATGATTTACTTATTGATAGTGCGTACATTCTGACTTATAATGTTTCCTTACTCCAATGCTTTATTCCCTCAAAGACTAGGAAATTTACCAACCTTAAATATCCTATTCTTGTGTTGGCCTAAAAGGAAATGGAAAAGAGGAAAGATTTAAGAAAAAAACTTTCCAATCGTTTTAATTTGTAGGTGCAGTGTCCAGTGAGAGGGCATGTTTTTGTATACGCACAGATGCGTGTATTTATTTAGTGGAAAGACTTATTAAGCAACTAATATGTACCTTATCTCCACAGCCACTTTCATATGCTTGTGGGGTTTTATTTGTTTTGAGTGGTTGTTCCAAAACAATGTGTGTCTTGTATCCCTGTCTGTGTGCCCCCCCAGGGCTGGTGTCTCTGGGCTTGCTCTTGTCTTATCTGTAGATGCTGCTCAATGGTAAACCTTATTGATTGTGATCTCACTTGGATGGTTTCTATTTCCAGGGGGAGATAGACGTGTGACACTTTGAATCCTCTTCTAGTGGACTAGTTGATGGCAAATGGCAAACTTTTAATGGCAAGCACTACTTGTGTGGCTCCCAAGGTCTCCTAAACAGAATTTTTACCTAGATGTAGCTTGAACTTCTGGCACTCTTTGCCTGATTTATTGGTGTGGCTATTAAAAGGGTTGGCAGGTTGATGTCATTGAAGATAACTGGGAAATGTGGCATTTTGGGGGGATTTTTTTTTGTTTTTAATAATCAGTTTAGGAAATACGCTTTGTCTGAAGCTAGAGTTTAAAACATAACCAACCTTCTCTCTGAGCTGTTCACTTTCTAGCAGTGTATAAATGCTGGCATCCAAAATAGTAGAAAGAAATAAGACAAACATCCCTGCTTAGGCTCAACCTGCCAGTGTCATCCCCTGGAGAACTGAGAACAGAAAACAAACTCCAAGGTAATTTATCCATTTCCCCAGATCTGGGTACCAAATTTGCAGGAAGTAGTTTAGCACACAGTAAGTAAGTATCTGACTAAAATGTGATTTAGAGGTGTAGTCAACAGGGCAAAGGAAACAAAAAACCTGTTTAATATATTACTGTATAATTTTAAACCTAACAAAATGTTGCTTGATATAGTCTGTATTTCATATGACTTTTGGTCCAGTTGCAGCACACAGTGGATAAGAACTTTGACTAGCCAAGTCTTTGCTCTAAAACCAGGAAGCAGGCTTGAAACAATAATCAGAATTTCTAAAATGTAGCAGCCTCAGAACTGATTTTAACACCTTTGGAAACAGGCAGTTACTTTCCCTGAATGGAACAAAACACTCAGGTTGAATGCCCTGGAGTGCTAGTTTCCCATAGTAGCCCAGCTCTAGTATTTAGATGCCAGATTGCCTGTATTTCAAACCACATTACCTAAGCATTTCTCAAATGTTAATTTACTAACGGTGCAACATTTCTTTTTCTGTGACTGCGGACAAGTTGGGGAGACAGCAGCTGTGTGAATTAGTGACCTGAGGTTAAACAGGAAATATGTGGTCAAGTCATAGAGTCAACCAGGCTGGAAAAGCCATTCAAAATCATCAAGTCCAACCCAGGTCTGCTAAGAGCACCACTAAACCATATCACTGAGAGCCTCATCTGCACAGTTTTTTAACGTTTCCAAGGATGGCCATTCCACCACTTCCCTGAGCAGCCTGTTCCAATGCCTGATCACTATCTCTGTGAAGAAATTTTTCATAATATCCAATCTAAACCTCCTCTGGCTCAACTTGAGGCTGTTTCTTCTTGTCCTATTACTTATTATTTGGGAGAAGTGACCAACTTCCCACCGACCTCACTACAACCTCCATTCAGGTAGTTGTAGGTCTCCCCTGAGCCTTCTCTTTCCAGACTAAACACCACCAGTTCAAAGAATCAAATCTAGTTACTTGAGTCCTGACCTAGGCTCCTGCAAAGACAGTGTTTGAACAGAAGTTTATAGTAATATGACCTTCTGAGTTTTCCTATGATCTGGTATGGAAACTCAGTGAATTACATTTCACTTCAGACATACCTGAAATCCTAAATCAAAGATTTCAAAATCAAAGTTAATGAGACTTGGGCATACAGATCTCCGTGGTACTGCTGACTGTCTTGCCTTTAATGTGGGATGTGTGTATTTAGATCTGTTAGTCACTAGTATGACCGTGCCGATAGACCTTTTTGTGTGGAAAGCTGCTCCATTTTCCACTCAGAAAATTACGCTGTTGGTATAAAATGAAACTGCTATCGTTATCCATGGCGATTTCATTTTCACTCCTTGGTTTCTACTTTATTGTCCATGATGTGTCACCATGTGCTGCAGTTGAGACAGAAAATGCTGCTGTCTTGCTTTGTATCGTGAACAGTTGTTACCACATCTCACTTTACTGTTGTAGGAAGTGGGTTAAAAAGGTATTGTAAATCACTCTGTGAGCAATAATTCATACTTTTAATGTCAGCCTAGGACAGAGTCTTTATGAAGTATTGAGTTGTTCTAAAGGTGTTAAAACACTGCATTCATTACTTTGTGCTGTCAGTATCTTGTCAGTCTATAACTCAGACCACCAATGTGGAGTACTGGGGCAAAAATGGACAAGCATGTAACTGAGTGGCGGGTAGGAGACTGAAAAGCACCTGGAGCTAGAAAATGGCCACCAGAAGCTGCAAGAAGGATAGAGAAAACTTGGGTTTGGAATTGGGTGGTAGAAACACTTAGATTATCTAGTCGTGGAGCATGGAGTTGAAGAAGAGGTGAAGGTGACATAAAGATATGAGTAAAGAAAGGCTGAATTTGGATAATGAACCATGGAAGAATCCTGGGAATAGCAGAGTAAGGAGACAGGCCTTGGGAATTAACAGAGAAAGTGATAAGAGGTATGAAAAATTAATATGTGGTGCGAAGTTTGGTTTTAGTTGGGCAAAGAATCTAGCATGAAAAGCAGAGGGAATCTCTAAAAAGGGCTGAAAAAAAGGGGCTACATTTTAGCCTTGTCTTTGGCACATAAAACTGGAAGCAGTGACAGTTTATTAAGTTTTTAATTTATTTTATAGGGTTTTGGGGGTTTTTGGGGTTTGTGTGTGGTTTTCATTTTTGTTTTTTCTTTTTTTTATTTTTTATGGAGTATCAAAAAAGAACATTTTCAGAGCTTGTACTAATGGCAACATCTAAATATAAAGCAATTTAGAAAGCTTCACCAAAACCAGACCCTCCTGAGCCTCAACTCTGTCTCTGAGTCTCAGTATTAGAGGGTCAGAATGACTGATTTAAAAATACTTTCAGGCACTGTGTGCAATTTCATTAAAGTGAATTATTTTTAAGCTTTGTACTGCTAATATTTATGGTAAGAACCCTCATAATTGAATTATTTTTTCAGAAGTTAGAGGGTTTTGGTATACATATCTATGATGTACTCATTAATGCCAGTGATGTTTTGCAGTATAGATGTGGTTATATACCTAGCAGGTGAAAAAACACTCCATGAACCTGCTGACAGTTAAACTGCATCACTCCTGTTCTACAGGAAGACAAGACTTTCAGGCAGTAAAGAGTGATGGTTTCCTTTAGTCTTTAAAGTTAACAGGCATTAAAGACACTCTAGTAGAAAATGTAATGCCTCTAGAAACTGAGTCAAATTCATTCCTGCTGGTACTCTACTGATAGGCTAACGTATAGCAGAGCAGACATTTCAGGTAGAACACAGGCCACATATATATGTGCTCGTTTCCTATTTTGAACATAAAATTAACAGTTTACTGTTAATGATGGGTGCTGCTTTAACGATCTTGAGAGTGACATTCTCTACCCGTAGTGAGGAACACTGGCAAATGTGTCTTCCTGCAAGCAGGAAGATAATTTAGACTCCGCCTGCTTAGTTTCCATACATACTTGCTTGTGACTATCCTCACAGATTGCCAGAACCTGATGAATTATTTTTCTCCTGCATATGATGTACTCACTTGTTCAGTAGGCTGAGGGTAATATGACTGAATCTATTGCACAGGGGTATTTAAACCTTTGAACAGCAATATGTAAATATTCACAGATGGTGGGAAACATTTAAACTTCGGGAATGGTAAAGTTAAAATGTATGAAATTTATGTTTAGAAGCTTAAAGAGACTGAAATGAGGAAAATAGATTATTTCTACTCTGCCATCCTTTCCTCTACCCCTCCCCCCTGCCTTCCCGCTGACTGTGAATCAGCATGTGCTTTGAATTTTGTGAGCTCCTAGCCCAAAAGATAGACTTTTAAGAGAGAGGCATTTGTTCTTCAGGGCTTCTGCAAGCATATCTGCACTGAGGTACACTGCCTTAACTCCACTTTGTCATTACAGCCATGGCAGTTTACAGTAGCTGAGGTTCTGCCCTACAGATTTACTGCTGGATGATGAGATGCTGTTTCTGGTTTAGCTCTTTGGTGAGAATCTTATCTTTAAATACCTTTCATGCCTTTGTGGAGGTTGCATTCTTTGCCTGATTATTTCACACTTCTTTAAAACCCTCCAAAGGATCTTTGGCTACTGTTGTCTAAAACTGTAATGCTTTTTTTACTTTATTTAGCCTTTCACAAGCCTTCCTCTTCACTGTTGCAGCTAGACTTTGCCTGCTTGCTTTACCTGCTCTGAAATGTTGAGATGAGTTTCCAGTGTCCATTTGCCTTTTCTGGTTGTGTTTGTGTCGCCCCTTGCTGATTCGTATGTGAAAGAAACCATCAGAAATATTATAATCTTTTTTGAATCTCACTTCATGAACCATGAGTATCATGGTGCTCTCAGGAGATCAGCCAGCCAGGATTGGCTAGACAGAAGAATTCAAAGCTAGCATATTAATTAGTCCTGTTTCAGTCATGCATAGTAGCTAACTGAGAGTTGAGGGAGGAGGGTCCCTACAGAGCTATGGTGTTGTCTGTCCTTTTTGTGAGATACAGTGGCAATCCCTTAAAGTGCCTGTTGGAAATGGACAAGGAAAGAGATGACTGAAGAAGGCAAAGAAACTTGCCCACAGCCTGAAGAGAGTCAGTAGCTAAGCTGTATTTTTCCTGCCCTTAATCATAAATTGCAGCCTTGTTAAGTTTATAGAGCCTGGAATTGTTGCCGCTACCATCATCCTCTCTCTGCTGTCCTTTCTGATCTTGACTGTCTTTTTGTGCTTTTTTTTTTTTTCCCATGAGAGAAGTAACTCTTCACAATAGAGATAACTACTCTTGTATGTTTTTACAAAGCCTAACAAGGGGCACAAAGACTAGTTACTTAAATAAATGGGGCAAGGACACACCCAGAACTGCTTCAGTGTGCTGAAAGCTTTTGATTTACAGTGATAGGTAAAGGTTATCAAGGGAAGTAACCAGCTTGTCTCTAGGAAGTAAAGTGGTTACCACTTCCCAGACAGTTATATGAGGCAGCTGAATTCTACATTGAACAGCAGTCATTTCTTCTCCTCTGCATAGAGGGAAAAGGACCAATGGAGGAATCTTAGAACATACAGATCTTTTCAATTGCTCCACAAAGGGGAGAGGAGATACCTGCCTGGGCCATCTGTGGCCAGCTGCTGTTCACAGAGAAACTGAAAAATTGTGACTAGGAAAATTGCTGGCCTGTGCTGTGGTGATGGTTCTACACCAGGGAATGGGTTTTGGGGCCACTGTATAAAACACCAACACTCCTTTGCCATACCAGGGATAAAATGAGCATCTCTTGTTGCTTGCAGTCTGGAAAAGGAAGAAAGAAAGTTCAGAGGTATTTTGTGTGAGCAATCCTGTGCTTGTGCCTCAGAGGTTTTTGAGTATTTGGTGTTTTTTTAATTTGTCTGGAGTACAAGGTGGGGAGGGGAGGTTTTTTTTGGGCCATAACTGACTTTTGAGTGCAGAACAAGTACTTGAGATTTGAAGTAACTCGATTACGTTTTTTTTAATTCTGCAAGGGTTTACTGTAGTTATTTGGTTGTTCAGGATTTATTAGGAACAGCACCTGATGGGAGAGTTCTTAATTGGAAAGGCTATCTGGGATCATCTCCAGAATTGCTTTAATCTGTGGATATGCAGGGCAACTAAGTTTAGTAAGTACTACTTAGGTAATTAAAGGTTGGAGCTGGGCTGCTTTCTCTGCAAGACAACAGACTGGTAAAGGGAAGTTAGTCAACTTGGTTCAGTGTTGTCTTGTGCATAGCACAGAGTCTGGTCTCACCCAATTCAGTTTGATTTTTCTAACGAGCTATGGGGTTTTGACAGTAGAAATAGTATTACTCTTCATGTAGTCCTGGAGGTAGCAAAGCTAACACAAATTGCTTATGCAGAGAAGAGTATTTGTAACTTTATGAAACAGCTACAATATCCATTTTGCACTCTGGTCTCAAATTTGCTTTAAATTAGGAAAAAAAAAAAAGCAGACTGGCTAAAGAGTAAATAACTCTCTGCTATATAAGTACTTGTGAAATTCTCTTAACTGTTTCACCAGTTTGTACCTGTACAAGTAGGTACAAGACCAATCTGCACATTTAAGAGAAATGTTACACTAAAAACCTGAAAGTTGCTGTGATCATACCAGCACTTCAGGGTCTTTAAAAGTACTGTATTTCTATAAGCTCAGTAGCTTTCAAAATTGGTCAGTTTTGGTGGAATGCATGAAATTATTTCAGAGTCTTTCAATATTTGATGTTTTCTCCTGCATTCTAGCCCCTGCAGTGTTGAGTACTACCATGAATGCAACTAGCATTACTGTTCTTTTGGGAGGAGATTGCCAATGGGATGGGAATAGTGATGCATGTAGTATATGCTGCTTAATGAATGAAATTATCATCTTAACTACTAGAATCGTTCCCTTCCATCTGGGGACTGATTCCAGGTATTTCTGTCCTACCACATTGCTGACTGCAGACTGGACTCTCAGAGTTGAGCACTGCTATGAGGCTATGAGGAAAGATACATCTCTGCCACGTCTTTGACAGGCGCCCAACTGTGGTCTGTGGATCAACTCTGTCTTTCTCCAAAGGATTTTCAGCTGTAAGAGGCAGCACATTTGATAACTTGTGGGAGAGATGAGGGCCTCCTGTACCTAAAGAGGGGGATGGAAAATGGCTATGGTAGAGAACACTGGCAGTGTGCCTGTGCATGCTAAGGCACTTAGCCCTGTGACATCTAATTGTGTTCCAGCTGTAGTAGGGAGTGATATCTCATGGTTGTGGACTGTCTACAGACATGGTCCAAAACTGGCATCTTGATTGTTGTTATAAAAGATTATTGTCTGTTTTGAATATAAAACTTAAGTTCAGTCACTATATGAAGTGGAGAGAATTTTTTTTTCATCATGTTTGGAAGTTTTACAACAAAATCTTGCTTTTTTGTAAGTTACAATTCATTTGTCTTTTCTTTTAATGACTATTTTGATGTAGTAGCTGAAGTTTGTGTTCAGTAGTTCTCTGCATTGATATGAAACATACTGGGCAGTGTATTATCCTTGCACACTGACCTTTACTGCCAGAGACCCAATCCAGTGTTTCAGCATGGCATGGGGGCTAGGAAATCCCCAATTTTAGCGCTGGCTGAAGCAGTGACTGCCCCTGCTGATTTTCCCCTATATTTCTTCACTCCACAGAATTTTTTAATTTTTATTTTTTTTTTCCCCAGGGAGCAAAAAATAGATTGAACACTATTGGGGAATCTAGATTCCTTTATCTGTTCTATACGCATTAGCAAGTTAGATTGGATGCGGAACATGAAAAGCATCTTTATAATAGTAAGTCTTGTTTCTCAGTAGCAAATGGAGATGACTGGCTTTCCCAGTGGTAGATTTGCACCTACTAAGGTATTACAGTATAAATTCTGGTTTAGAGCAAGTGTAAATGTGGGGTAGCTTGCCAATGAGGCACCTGCTTCTTATCCTCAGATTATTCATTGCATTGCTCCAATTACTTCTTTTTTATCTGCAAAAATACCTTTCTTCCTTTTCTGCCTGTAAAGTCCATCTTTTAATATGGGAAAACCAAATGTATTGCCTGTTTTAAAATAGTGTGGGTGGCATGGTTTAGTGTGAGGTGTCCCTCCCCATGGCAGGGGGGTTGGAACTAGATGATCTTAAGGTTGTTTCCAACCCTAACTATTCTATGATTCTGTGATTCTATGATTAGGCATTTACGGAACTAAAAATCCAAAGTTTTACAGTCACTATGCTCCCAATGAATGCATGTATATTCTGCTAGCAAATATATTTGTGTGTAAAGGCAACAACAGTGATAGTTTCACAGGGGTTTTTTATGTAAATGATCCTTCAGTGACTTGCTATTTTAGTTGCTTGGTGACTTTATACACTTAATCTTGGAGAGGCAACTTGGATCTTATTATTTAACAGCCATGGATAAAAGCCTCTTGCAATTACGAGATTAGCCAGAGTTACACTATGTTTTGATTCTTCCTGAAGTCTGATACTAAATGCATGTGTGCTTTGACTGGACA
>JAOEHX010057498.1:0-10724 GCA_025448015.1 Bolborhynchus lineola
TCCCAGGCCGAAAGTCAAAACCACAGTGCTGCACCAGCTACCAAGAAGGAGAAAAATGACTGCTACTGCTGAACCCATGACAAACATTTAATGTGAAAATGTCAGGTGGTTCTACTAAGGATATTTTTTTTTTCTAACCCAAGAGAACTTAAAGGAATTCAGCTTAATACTATACTCTTAAAAATGCATAAAAGAATCCAAACTATAAACCCCCATATAATCCTCATTTTCCATAGTGATTTGACTATTATCCTTTATCTTTGTACACCTGGCCTAGGAAGGCATTTTTAAATACAGCTTTCACTCCTGTCTTTTAGGGGGTGACAGAGGGCTACACCTCCCTCCTGAACCTGTTTCCTTTTATTCAAAAGAAAATGCCAGCCTGTCCTGCTAAGATGTTCATGCCTAACTATCAGGCATACAGACATATACTGGGGATCCACCATCCTGAGGATTACGTGAAGACACAACTAGGGTGTGTGTTTGCCATAGCCTTCTGTGTCCTGTACACTCTGAAGACTTCCCAGTGTGCTTAATCTAGTTTGTTTGGTTTGTTGGGGTTTTCTTTAAGGTATATTTCTTAATACACCTGGAAAGCAATATCATTATTCCTACCTCTGAAGTCCATAACCACACTGGGTTTCTTCATCTGTCAGAGTATAGATCATATCTGATTTGTTTGGCTAACCAAACATCTTATTTCAGACCACGAAGCATGCAATAGCACAGTGTGAAAGCAAGTGTTTTCCTCTTGGTCCTGCACACAGCATTAACATGGCAAAACCAGTCACAGCTTCATAACTTCATCACTTCTATCTGTTCCCCAGAGCAGTCAATGCCCTTGGGTGGCTGCATCCATTCTGTTACCACACAGGATAGTAAAGATAATAAGGTCTGGAAGCTGCAGTAGCTTTTTCTTCCTTAAGAAGGACATTCAAGATAGTGATACTTGCTCTCTATGGCTGTATCAAGGAATGGTCATACTGTGGAAGACAGACACCAATCACCCAGCCTAGATCTGCAGACCAAAGGTCACTGATGCTCCATGACCCTCTGCCCATGCTGCACCTTTCTCACCACTACATGCCTTGACATCCTTCAACATCACAGATTTTTGTGTGGTCTCTCTATACAACTGCTTTTTTTATCAATAGTAACATAGCTTTCAGGGAAGTCAGATCAGCATGACTATTTGCTATTCTACAATGATATAAAGCAGTCACTCCAGAAAGCTGCTTGTGACACCAAAGCTCACGATGGTCCTATTTCATATCTGAGTAGGTATTCTTTGTAAGGATGTCAGGCAAGCTAGTCACATTAGCATCCACTGTATTGTCTATGCTGCAATTTACTATAGGGCACATATCTTGTGGAAAGGCTTTCACAGCCTCCATCAGGGTCCTGAAGGTGTCAATAGGTGATAACTACAGGCTCACCTAGACACCCCCCATCCCCAGCCTTGTCCTTAGCAAAGGCGTTTTTTAAAAACCCATCTTTCACTGCAGTCTTTCAGAGGATGACAGGGACAGGCAACTCAGCCTCTCCCTGAGCTCTGACATGGAGTGATGGTCTCCATCCCGATCTCCTGGGCCCCCTGTTGCTGCGTGTGAGGCTGTTAGTGGACCCCTTGGTGAGAGTAGGTTGGCTTTGCTTCATCAGCTGCTAAAGCATCTCCACATGCTCCTCCCTGGTATCTCCCATTCCTTGATTTTTTAGAGGTAAAGTAAAACAGAGGATTTGACAAGGACATAACCTTGATCAATTTTAACTAGCTATCTGATTAATTGCTCACCCAGATGTTTCAAAGCAGTCAATCCAGACCTCCTGAGGACTGCTCAGAAAGCCTGTTATTATCTCTCTGCTGTTTACCAATTTTACACTCTTGATGTTGGTGACAACTGAAATTAGCTAGACAGAAATGATAGAAATGCATTCATCAGAGACAATGCAAAAAGCTGGTTAAAGATAATACCTGAATGTTACTCCAGAAAGAAGAGTCAGCTATAGACACACCTGAGGAATACATGTAACCATCCTTTCTTTTTCCTGTTTTGCATGTACCTTCTTTGTTTCAGGTTTCAGATTTTTCCCCAGAAGTAAATGATAATTTTGATGGTAAATACAAATGCATTTCAATCTGGAGGCTTAGTACTTAAAATCTTTATTGTGTTGGGGAGGTAGTTTGCATAGCATTAAGGACTTCTCAAGCAATCACTGAAGGTTGTGAAAAATTCAGATGATTTGACATATTTTGGATTACTTCCTCTATGTAAAGTGCTCCCCAGAAATGACAGTGCAGGTTGGACAGTCCAGTTTATCATTTTCTTCCATTTATTTTTTTTTTACTCTTTTTCCTGGAAAAAAGCAGCAATATTTACTTTAAACTTTATTCTTCCTGCATATTTAGTAAGCAATTATGCATGTTAGTAATTTCTCTGTATTTTACATTTTATCTCATCCTTCCAAGGGATTTCACTCAGAGTCATTGCAATTGTAATTTCAGTACAGTTCTGTAAAAAACATAATCTGGCTATTTAAAGATTGAACTCATTAGACTGGGTCAAACAACGGTACTTTCCAGTGTAGAATACCTTTGTGTTCCATCTTTCCACTAACCAACAGTCATTTCCCAAAAGTAAGATATGAAATCAGAAATGCTTTTTTTATTTAGCCTGCTTTTTAGCACAAGACATATGTGTTTCACATGTAGTGGTGCTACATAATGTGGGAACTACTCTTAGCTTTCTTTCATAGAAGTAATTGAGTGACCAACAAAATACTACTGCTTTCTTCTGAATGCATCTATGTGATCTAACCAAACCAGGTACAGAAGTAGGTAAATAAATGGCACTCTGATAGGTAGACAAAATTCAAATTTAGTTTGAGAGACCCTAAAAATTACTTAATTATTGCAATGGGTGACCTTTTTTAAAAATTCTCTTCCAAATCAGAATTAAATAAACACAATATAGAGTCTAGATTAACAAAGCAGAACTATCTAAACAGGCTCAGATGCTCAGACAACATCAGGAAACACTCCTGATGTGTTACTGTTTAGTGTTTAGACAGTAAATTTTATCATGCAGATTCTTGGTTTTAGCTCCAGAAACCAGGCACTACAATTTCTGCTCTTTTTGAAGAAATTGCAGCATAACAGACGCTGGAAGGTAGTTATGGGCAGTGTCTGTAAAATCAGCAGTGTCTTATATGTAAGCAGCTTTGCACAGTGGGGTGCTGATCCTTATGGGCACCAACAGGTAGTTGTAGACTCCTTATCAACTGTAAAATTCACTGGTGTCTGTTGGAGGGCTAAATTAGAGGGAAAAAAATAATGTTATGTACTACAAATAGCTGTAGGGACACACCCAAGCAACCTATCTGTGATTTGCCATGGTAAGCCAAGTAAAGTCAAGTTTTGCCTATTCAAAACCTGAGATAAATAATTACCTGTAGGGTGTGTGGATGCCAAAAATAGATAACTGATGATGAACTGATGAATTGCTCAACACAGGCTGTGGGGTGCCTTTGGCATTGTGTGAGTGTGGAAAAGGGGATGAAGATAGCTCCTCCTTTCCAAAATCGGCACTCCAGTAATCTGATGCCCTTCTAATACCTGGGCATGGTAACTTTCAGCGTGCTGCTACCACATCTCATGAAACAGGAGTGATTAAGATCAGACAATACCAATATACCAATTTGCCACTTCTGTTCCTCATCTTAGTGATCCTGTATGTGATCAAATGAATAATCAGTCTTATCTTATTATAAAGTGTACACTTCATCATCTTATCTAGTGGCATACAAGGACTAAAAGCCTATAAGACCTGAAAATTTCCTTTTCTCATTACCTGAGTTGCTTGTACAAGAGGTAGAATGTTATTGATCTAACAAAATCTCCAGAATATTACTCTGTCACTCAGAGAGCCAATTTTGTTTCTTTGCATGTTTGTATTGCTTAAAAGACTTTTATCTTTCTTGAGACAAATCACATTTTTTAATCTGGGCATCTGAAAAGGGACACAAGCATATCTAACCAGCTGAAGTAAAGAGCACCTGTTTTGAAACATAGGTGTATATGTAATGTTTAGTTGCGGTTGTAATGTAGTGCCTTTTCTTTTTCAAATGTATCATTTTGTGCCCAGGTGCAGTGAAGGGTCATCCCAGACCTCCTTTTCTCAGTGCAGATGCTGAAAGGTTGCAAACGCACATAGTAACCTAACTGAAAAGAACTTATGTATTTAGAAGACTTTTTCCTCAGACATATTTTCTCTATGAGCTGTTCTATGAAGCAATTGTTAACAAAAAGAAAATTGTAGTGACAACAGTTGTAGGTATAGGAGCAGATGTATAACACAAGGAAGGCTCCGACTGAAGTTTAAGCCATATTATACATGCACATGGTGTCTGCTGGAGATTATTCTCCAGCTAGGACGGCAAAGAACTGACTGAGAAATTAGAAGCACTGAGGGAGAAATAGAAGCAGAATTCACATATTTTTTTCCCTGCTTTCAGTGTCATGGTTACTAAAAAAGTACAAGAATATTCACAGAAAAGGTTGGACTTTGGAGTCATAAACATGTAATTTTAAAATTACTTCTATCCTTCTAATGGGCTCTCACTAAACATCAGACTATAAAGTTGGCCATGAAATAGGCTAGTACTCAGGCAAGATGGTACCCAGCTTTCAGGAGGATCAATAAAGATAGGACTCATTAAAGAAAGGCAAACCCAGAAAATAATAGGCTGCACTACCACTTTATTTTACTTTGAAGTAGATGGAGAGGGGAAGAAGAGAAGGAAATGGAACTCACTTGTCTGTGAGTAGGAGAATGTTTACATTGTTTGATCTAAATTAGTTCAACATTTTGGCATATTTATTGTCCAGAAGAGACAGGAAATTTCAGACTTAAAATCGTTGTACATTTCTGTCATTTATACAGTGACCAGGAGGACAGATCAAAAGACCAATTGCATTTATATTAGTTAAGCAAAGAGGAGTTTGGTAGGCTTTTCTTATTAGGATAAAAAATACTACTGAAAACTCTTCTGAAGTTAAAGAAACAAAGAAAGACCCAAAAGAAGCGTGAGATCCCTGAATGATATAGGCAGTCACAATGCTAAAGAACTGATTCCAGTTAACACCAGCTGTAATCTAAACTAGAAAATTCAGAAGTGTGTATATGTTAATCTTTTATTCTGTTAGTCAAGGTTTTTTGCAAGTGGTATGAATTTGCTGATCGCTATGAAAGTTTAGACTTTCTTTCTGGTCTTAATGTATCCTATTATAAAATAAGTGAAATGCTAAAGCTCTGCTGAGATCTACTGGAGCTAACATATGTCTCACTTACACCACAACTTTTCTGTCGCATTTTGATCACAACAATTCTGAACTTTAAGGTAAAAAAGGCAGTTAATGCATTAACTGTTATGGACTGAAGCCAATTCTGCGGTGCAGAGGATGGCATAAACACAAGGTGAGAATGAGTGATAGAAGATTCTACATCTGCAGGAAAATGTCTACAAATCTTTTGATTGTTTTATTTCCTAATTTGCCATTCATGTAATATTAAATGCTTTAGACTTTCAGGATAATATTGTTTTATGACTGGATCCCCCTAAAGAGTGTTTTCTGCTTACTTTTATTTTTAGTGGTTTTTTTTAATTAAATTTTTAGATTCTTTACTGAAGTGGCAATTTTCTCTTTCTTATATTTTTATCCTTTGCCAAGCATTTAAATAGGATTAGCATAAATAAATTGGCATAAAATAGCAATTTCAGCCCTGGAGTAGCTGGGAGCACATTTTACAGTGCCCTGTCACCTACAGTAGGCTCTGAATCCTTGCACTGCATTAAGCAGCCGCAACAGCAGAATCAGCAGCAGCAACAGCAGCTACCCTGCGAGGGCAACAAGAGCAGAGTACTCCATAGACTTTGCTACACTCACTCAAAGGAAAACAAGAATTACATTACAACAGACTGCTCCCAGTTTACTTGCCAGCAAGTCTTAAGGATGGCATACCCAATCAGTTTAATTTAGGCACATAATTCCAGTTTCTCTCTGGAATGACTCAACTTTAGACTCTAAATTACCACTTAGGGGATTTTAAATTGCATTCATGCACCTTGCCCTAAAGCAGCTTGAGGACACTAGACTCCCTATTCAGGTACCCAATTTGAATGGTTAAAATTAAGCAATGTAAATATTGCCTTATAACTACTAGAAGGACTAGCCTTGTAATCTTTAAATGATACCAGAAAGCTGTTAACCACAATTAAAATGGTTTCCCAAATTAAATCTTTTTTTCCGGTAGAAGCTGCTGTAATTCCTCCAGTTGATTTCTTTGTATCTGCTCAGGACATTCTGTCATTCAAATGAAATAGATGAGGCCACTGTATGATTTGCTTTCACACAGAAGAAAAGTCTCCATTACCAAGAAGGTTTTACAAGAAAAAAAAAAAAAAAAAAGAAAAAAAAAGTTGTTTTAACCAATCTATAAATAGTTAAAAGAGTTATTGTAAACTTCATTAGATTATATCATTTAGAAAACACAAAACATTATGCATTCCTACCACTTTCCCGTTGCACACGACTTAATAGAATGAAGAAAAACAACTTTCTCTAGAATTACATACCTCTGAGCCAAGCAAAAGGGGCACATTTCATTTCAAACTGGCTGGCAAGCTACAGTAGAGAAGAAAGCTGGATTTCAGAAACAGTGATTGCAGTGAACTAGACTAATATGAACAGTGTGTTGGTCACAACCTGAGTACTAATGTCTTTTACTGTAAAATATAAAATAAAAATATCTAGAATACTATTATTCTGTGGCAAGATTCTTACTAAAAGAGAAATGTTTCCCAGATCTTGAGTGGAAACCCATTTTCTGCACTGGTTTGACAGTAGCACAATTCTAAATCTTCTAGAAGTCCTGCCATAGGGGAGTGGTTCTTTACTCTTGTGTTTCCATCAGCTTATCTTTCTTGTCTCTTCCTGGTGATTTCACTGTGTGCCTGACACAGGGAAGATTTCTAAGAAGTCTGGCAATAAAAAAATAACAGATTGTGTTCTGTGAAGCACCTGACCGTATTTTTAGAAGACTGACCTGTTCTGTTTCTCCTCAAACTGTTTTTGTAGGTGTGAGATCTCAGGGCATTTTTAATCAGCTATTTTTAGATGTCATGAAGGGAAGTCAAATATATCACTGTGCTGACAAGGGAGAAAGAGATAGAGAGGCATTAATAAAACATCCCCATCACAATTTGACATCTCATTCTTTGTAACAAGAAGTTATTTTATCTTTAATTGCTGATCTTTTTTATAACAATGCATTTTACATGTATTCTTTAGCCACATTGACATAGTAAGAGAGTTACTGTTACTGGTTGAGAAAAGCTAGATGAGATCCAGCGTGAGAAAGAAGTTTGGAGTGAATTTTTGTTTCCTGAACAGCTGTAGCTCAAAATTTTAAAACAGTAGTGGCTCATTCTGTCACCATCTCCTTCCTAAAACATGACATCCTTATTGACTTTGGTTCACATACACTGGTATCCTGAATCAGGAAGGGAAAAATTCTGCTGTCTCTAGCTTAAGGGAAGAACGTCAAATCAATGGACAGTGCAACAGGAAGGCTGCATATGGGCTGCAGGAGGAAGAGTCTCTAAACTCATGTGGGTGCTGCTGATATAGATAGCAGCAGCCCAGATAACATAAAGAAGGACTACAGAGCCCTGGGAGATGTGGTTAGGGGCTCTGGATCTCAGATTGTCTTTTTACCAATTCTCTAGGATAAAGGGGAGAACCTTAAAAAGACGAAGAGGATTGGCCAAGCTAATAAATGGTTAAAAGGGTGGTGCCATAGTCAGGGGTTTGGGTATCTGGAAAATGGGACTCAATTTGGGAGGCCAGGTTTACTGAGGGCTGGTGGAGCTGGTCTGACAAAGAAAGGGAAGAGTGGATTTGGGAGGAGGCTTGCCAGGCTGGTCAAGGAGGCTTTAAACTAGATGTGTTGGGGGAGGGGGACATCATTCCATCCCAACACACCCAGTCACTTGCCAGCACCTATAATAAATGCTCAGAGCAATGTAGAGATAATCCAGCCACTCCAGCCAATGAGCTGACTTCATTTAGAGCTTGACTCAGATGCCTCTATACAAACGCCTGTAGCATGGGGAACAAAGAAGAGGAATTAAAGATGTGTGCACGTCTACGGGGGTATGGTATAATAGGCATCACAGAAACAAGGTGGGATGGCTCCTATGACTGCAGCGTTAGAATGGAAGGTCACAGGCTCTTTGGAAAAGACAGGCCCAGCAGATGAAGAGGGGGAGTTGCTATTTATAATAGGGGTAGGCTGGAGAGTACGGAGCTCAGTCTGGGGACAGGTGGCCAGTCAACAGAGAGTTTGTGATGAAGGAAGGTTAAAGGAAGAACAGCTATGGAAGACATTATTGTGAGGATCTGTCACAGACCGCCTGATCAAGAAGATAAGACAAGGGGTAACAGGTTCAAACTTAAACAGTGGAAGTTTAGATTGGATATGAGGAATAAATTCTTTAATGTAAGGGTGGTGAGGCACTGGAATGGGTTGCCCAGGGAAGTTGTGAATGCTCCATTGCTGGCGGTGTTCGAGGCCAGGTTGGACAGAGCCTTGGGTGGCATGGTTTAGTGTGAGGTGTCCCTGCCCATGGCAGGGGCGTTGGAACTAGATGATGTTAAGGTTCTTTCCAACCCTAACTATTCTATGATTCTATGGTTCTTACTTAGTTTGACTAATCTCTAGTACCTTTAAATGGAGCCTGTATCTCATGTGACGCGTTAAAGTCATTTCTCACTAAAAGGAAAGGTACCACCTCATGCACCTTTAACTAGAGTGCTCTGAATGAAAATGCTATCACAGCAGAGGTAAGATTATAAGAGTGCGACTACAGGAAGGTTTTGCATCCAAACAACTGTGTGCTCCATTGCTGAATAGAAGATCCTTCAGCTCTGGAACATTCTGTTACTACAGTGAAAATATAAACCAATGAAAACCAGCTCTGAATATTTTTTACATTATATTGAATTGCTAAAAATTATTCATTTTAGCCTCCTGCAGCACTAAGCAGATTGCTTTTGCTATATTTTCCTTACGTTAAAGAAAAGTGCTCTCATGTCATGGCATGGGTAAGTCTTTTCCCTTGCATATCAATAGAACACAACTTATGCAGCTCCAGCACAAGTCCTTTCTTCTATTTGTCTCTTTGGTCTGTCTGAAGGTGAGTGTGAGTGGGAAAACATAGGAACAGGTCTGGTCTCAACTATTTGGGGATCAAACCATGTGGGAAGCAATCTCAGTAGCAAGACATTTATTACGTACATAGCTAAAATTATGTAAGAAGAAATAGCCTTCTCTCTACCAATGAAGGAGAAATAGTGGTACTGACAACAAAACTTACAGTTCAGAATCTGGTTGATTGATGAATATAATCTTTACTTTCTTAAAGATGGACAGGAAGACATTTCTACCCTTTGCTGAAGCACAATTCTTTATTCATCCTTTACAGAGAATTCCAGGCTCATTGGCTTGTTAGTTTTCCTCTGACCTCCTACTGACCGCAAAAGTATCTAACCATAGCCCCTTCCTATTCACAGGGCAGTTTCCAAATTAGAGTGTATTCCCCTCCCTGCTTGTATTTGGCAACTATATCCTTGGAATTATACAGAAGAGGAAAAATATGGCTACAGAGCGTAGCAAAATTCTGATTTTCTTCTACATAAGACCTTGAAAAAAAACAAACTTTGGTACGTTATTATATTCCATAGGCCTTCTGTTTCACTGACAATAAGCTCATGAAATACACTCAGTATTGCTAATGTTTAAATGATACACCTGCAGTCAATCCAAAGTGTTTATAATTTATAACCAGTGCTTTTACCACATCCTGCAGCAGACTACTACTTTTGTAAAAGGGCTTCTTTCTTCTATCAACACCAATTTAACAAAAATACCTCATTAATTCTATTATGAGGATTTTTGCTGTGGTGAAACTGGTTTGCATGAAAACAGAATAAGCCATCCTGTTTCCACATGTGCCCTGTATCCTTAAAGACAATACAATAGAGAGCTTCAGATTACCTTTTGTGCATTGTAATGGCTTCTCAGCATAGCCCTTTTAATAAAATCTTTCTTCCTGGTCTATCCCATATATTCTGTCTCTCTGGCCTGTCACACCTTAAATTAACCCACTGCTAAGGCTTCTATCTACTCTGAAATCTTTCTTCATTTGCTCTCTGCCTGCTTATGTGTCCATTCTTCCTTCAGCTGTAAGTTATGTAGAACAGAGACTATCCTTCTGAAATGGTTTAGGATGTGCTAAAGCCCACTGTCTGGTAGGCAAGCATAATTAGCATTTTAGTTTTTCCAGGCACGCCAATATTTTTTGTATGCTTGTTAAGTACTTTAATTATGAAGCACTTTAGAAGTTCTCTTCAAATTCAAATTGTTAAAAAATAAATTTTTTTAAATTTATAACTTATTTCCCAGCAGTTTTGAACTGCCATGTGATGTTCTCCATGATACAATAAATCACATTTTGTTCAAAGCCAGTAGTGCTTTAGGGAAACTCCAAGGGGGAGAGAATAAATACTATACTGGCATAAAAATTTAAAGCAAATGAGCAACAGTTCCACCTCAACATCACACATATAATAACTGGCTATCAGTAGACACCATATTAGGAATATA
>JAOEHX010057499.1:0-20324 GCA_025448015.1 Bolborhynchus lineola
ATGTGCTATCATTTAATTTAGTTTAAAATGTAAAATATCTGAAATGTATCAACATGTCCCGTAAATGAGCTTTGTGTAGGTGCGAGAAGGAGAAAATTGGGCTCTCCCCAGCATGCAATATCATAACACGAAAGATGTTTTAGGAAATTTTATCAGTTATACAAGGAATTTTCTGGCAATGATGAATATTGGTATACACTGACGTTAAGCAAGACATGTGAGAGGATAGACAAAGTCCAAAGATGATGAAATTATGGAGACACTGTTATAGAGGACCAAAACCAAAAAAGGATGACTGTTGCAGAAAAGATGACCTAGATGGAACTGGATTTAAGATTACTTGATTAGTTCAAGAAAAAACTTTAAGATGTTTAAGTCAAATAAAATGGGTGGAAGTCAGGACTAGTAGGACTCAACTTGTAACTTAATGCACTGAAGTCTGAAGTTAGGTGTTAATGTATAGGTGTTTACATACTCACTATATACCTGAAGTTCCTTTTATAGCCAATAGAGAGCTAATCAATACAGTGACCTTCACCTAAAGAAATAATACAGTTCATCCTAAAATAGACACCTACACTGAATCACTCTCCAGACTCCACAGACTATAACAGCACTTCGATATCAAGCTTTCAGTTAGATATCTACAAACTCATTGCTGGGGGGTTGGACTAGATGACCTTTGAAGGTCCCTTCCAATCCAAGCTATTGTGTGATTCAATGAAGCAGATATCCAGATTCAGGTGTCTTAAGTTGACCCCCACATTAGACATCTACAATGTTGGTACATTTATCTGGTCACCTAAGGCTTCTCTATAATTAACACAGAAAAAAATAGTATTTCTAAGGTGAGATTAATTTGTGTTGTTTAAATATTTATTTAAGGATGAAATTAACTGTGCACAAAAAATACCTGTTTTCTTTATTGACTAAAAAGAGTTGGTATCTGGTCAGATGAATCCCCCTTGCCTTCTGCATGGCTACTTAGCTGAGGGACACAAAAGGAAAGACAAGAAGTAATAAGACAGATCATCTTAAAAATGATTAAAGGCTGAAGAAAGATAATAGAAATTATTGAAGTACATTACATCATTGCATAGCTTCATTAGTAGCATTAAGGTATGTTTGAAAGAAGTGTTCATAAATATATGCGTTCGCTATGGTATGTCTTACATTATCTTGTACATCTGTGTACCTACTCCACTCATGCAAGAAATAATAACAATGGAACTGAAGCACACTGTGGTTTAACCAGGCTTGTTTGGCCAGAAGTAGAGCTTTTAGAAAAATGTTTCTAATAATTATTGAGGATGTGACTCCAGAATGGTGTCTGGGAAACACAACTAATGATTGTAGGAAAAAATTAGGAAAAAAACTCCCCTCATAAACACAGTTTACAATTCTTTTTTGATTAATGGATTTCGAGATAAAACTGAGCATGTCTCTTAGATTTTGTTTTACACAGGAATTTGCTCTTACTTAAGAGTACATGTAATTCGAAAGGAATCAACCAACCACGTTCCCAGCAGGTCAAGGGAGGTGATTCTCCACCTCTACTCTGCTCCTGTAACACCTCACCTGGAGTACTGCATACAGTTCTGGTGCCCCAACATAAGAAGGATGTGGACCTGTTTGAGGAGGCCATGAGGATGATCTGAGGGCTGGAGCACCTGTCCTATTAAAACAGGCTGAGGGAGCTGGGCTTCTTCAGCCTGGACAAGGCTCCAGGAGACCTTAGAGCAGCCTTCTAGTACCTAAAGGAGGCATATAGGAAATCTGGAGAGGGACATTTTACAAGGCATGTAGTGGTAGGACAAGGGTGAATGGCTTAAAACTGAAAGAGGGGAGATTTAGACTAACTATTAGGAAGTTCTTCACTGTGAGGGTGGTGAGCCACTGGAACAGGTTGCTCAGAGAATCATAGAATCATAGAATAGTTAGGGTTGAAAAGGACCTTAAGATCATCCAGTTCCAACACCCCTGCCATGGGCAAGGACACCTCACACTAAACCATGCCACCCAAGTCTATGTCCAACCCAGTCTTGAACACCACCAGGGATGGAGCATTCACAACTTCCCTGGGCAACCCATTCCAGTGCATCACCACCTTTACATTAAAGAATTTCTTCCTCATATCCAATCTAAACTTCCCCTGTTTAAGTTTGAACCCATTACTCCTTGTCCTCTCACTACAGTCCCTATTGAAGAGTCCATCCCCAGCATCCCTATAGGTCCCCTTCAGATACTGGAAGACTGCTGTGAGGTCTCCACGCAGCCTTCTCTTCTCCAGGCTCAACAGCCCCAACTTTCTCAGCCTACCTTCATATGGGAGGTGCTCCGGTCCCCTGATCATCCTTGTGGCCCTCCTCTGGACTTGTTCCAGCAGTTTCATGCCCTTTTTATGTTGAAGACACCAGAACTGTGCACAATACTCCACGTGAGGTCTCACAAGAGCAAGTAGAGGGGCAGGATCACCTCCCTTGACCTGCTAGTCACGCTCCTTTTGGTGCAGCCCAGGATAGGGTTGGCTTTCTGAGCTGCAGCTGTGGATGTTCCATCCCTGGAAGTGTTCAAAGTCAGGTTGGATTGGGCTTTGAGCAACCTGGTCTAGAATCATAGAACATTCAGTGTTGTAAAGGAGTTAAGATCATCTAGTTCCAACCCACCTGCCGTGGGCAGGGACGCCTCACACTAAACCATGTCACCCAAGGCTCTGTGCAGCCTGGCTTTGAACACTTCCAGGGATGGAGCATTCACAACATTCTTGGGCAACCTGTTCGAGTGCCTCACCACCCTCACAGTAAAGAACATAAGAAATCAGTAACAAATGCACCATAATTTAGTTGTAAGTCAGATAAATTTTAAGTCTGATAAATCAAGACACCCATCCGTTTCATCATGGAGTTAAAAAATACTTGGAATCAGTTGTATTTACTTTGTAGGTGCATTTTTTTTTTTTTAATTTCTACATTATTAAGGTGTGTCATATTAAGATCATAAATACAGGAAACAAAATACTTTTGTTTGCTTTTTATTCAGAGGACAAAGTGGGCAGTCTTATGACTTGCTCTGTTAAAATATATACTTGGCTTTATTCAGACGGGTTCATGAATCAACACATATGGAATCCCTTGTGTGCATGCAGCATGTATGTTATCTATACATACAGCATACATACAAGGAATTTTCACAGCTTAGAGATCAAAAATTCATTTTGTCTTCTCTGAGCTGACTGTTGCTCAAATATATATATAATTAATCACACTGAGAAAAGGTAGGAGCACAAAGCTGGATGAGAATCACAGTTCTGCAGGCAGGGGAAATTGTCACATCAACAGTAGTCCAGCAGAAGTGAAAGCTTGCCTGGGCTCTCATTTCAGGCAGTTGCTGAGGCCAGTTACTCCATTGCTTACCAATGCTCCACTGGTAGCCAGAAGTGCTGGGGCAAAAACCGCTGTCCCAGCCCTACCATCTGCTTCTCTTCCATGCTTTTCACCATTACTTTCCTGTGAGGTACCTGGAAGTGCTGCATTTCTCCTGTTTCTACAGCAATCCCAACTTATTTTAAAGGGGTCCTTGTGACACCCCATGCCCCTGTAACTTTGATGTGTTTGGGCTCCTGAGAGAAGAGCCACCACATGTGATTTAGGCATAGAGGGGAAGAGAAGGAGGAAGAGAAGAAAGGAAAGGGGAAATGGATACAAGGAAAATAAAGGAACCCAGGTATAAATCATGAAGCATTTGCCGAGAGTGTGATAACATCATACTCTAATGGTACATTAGAAAGTCATTAAATTCATGATCTCACACTTAAAACTTTAAACAAAATTAAATCTTCTGATTTAAATCAGTCACAAACTAGGAAATGCAGGATTAAGAATGGAATCCTTTTAAATGCATTTTATTCAAGTTTGGTTTATCAGGATACTTATGAGGAGCAAATGTGCCCACTGCAAATTATTCACATCATGAAATCCCAAGCAGTCCTGCCAAGACCTGGTGATAAATTGCTGTAATAGCAGCTTGCGTTTTGAGAAATGCACTTTCCTTCACACTCATGACAACAGGTGACTTAGTGGTAATGACATCATTAACACATTTCACCTTTTTAAGCTCTCCCTCTGGTGTTTTACTTGCACTAGTTTATGGAGGAATCATTTCATTTTGGTGTTTCAGGTCCCTTGTGTTCTTAGTGGTATGTTTAAGAAAATAAACAGAAAAATGGAAGGAGACCAGCCTCTGGGATATATGATTTGGGAGGAAACCATCCGATTCCATCAGCAGATCCAGTCTTCTATGAAGAACTTGGGAATTTTTGTAACAGATCAGGAAAGATTGCAAGCAGTGTATTTCAGTTTTCCTTTCAGGAATTGGTAATACCCACTTTTTAATAAGAAATTATTAGGTACTTGCCACATTTTTTAACAGATTCTCCAGACAGGTCTTTGCTTTTCTTATGCAAATGTAGGTATTTATATAAAAATAATATTAAAATATTATTATTAAAATAATAAAAAAATAGTGTCCCATTTCCCTATTTGACTAAGTCCCATGGATTCTTCATATGCATGCAGAAGGACCATTTGCTACGATTGTGGCTATGTCTCTATGTCCTTTTCTATGGCCACTTTATGGAACTGATTCTTTAGAAAATATTACTAAATGAGTTGTTTACTTCTTCTTTTCAAAAGCTATCTTTCCTACCAGTCTGTTCTTTTATGGTGTAAATACAAAATAACCCATTTACCAATTGTAACAATAACATCCTACAACTGAGATTTTTGTCTACAAAAACATTTGTCCTTGATAACTTGCTCCCTACAGCAACAACATGAAAATAAAGCTATTAACTCCTGAAAGTTATTTAAAAGAAGAAAAAATAAATAAAAAAGACAACCCCAAGTTACTGGTAGCAGAGCCTATAGCAGCAAACAGTACAGTATGTGGGAGCATTTCTGAATCCGATGGGGCCAGATTCCATCTCCATTGGCAGCAGCTGGATGTTTATTGCTGAATTCAAAAGCATCAGGCCACTGCTCCCAGAGTGAAAGAGGCCTTTAAATGGGATTTGTGATGAATATCCAAACAAACCTGAGTATTTGACACCTTTGTTATACTCTAAATGCTTGAACACCACAACAATACAAAACAGAACTGGGTTGTCTCCAGAAGAGAAAGAAATAATTGCTGTCTTCAACTACCTAATGGGAGGTCACAGAGAGGATGGGAGACAGACTTCAAGGAGGTTAAACTCGAGACAGGAGGCAATGGACAGGAGCTGGAACAAGGGAAATTCCCAACAGCTAACAGGAAAATTTGTGTTGGTCACAGCAGTCAAAAAATGAAACGTGTTGTCCGAGGAGGCTGTGAAATCTCCACCCTTGGGGACGATCAAACCCTGGCTGTATATGACCCAGAGCAACCTGACCTGACTCAGGGAAGGGAAAGAAATCTGTTCATTTTTGCTTTTCTTCTTCAGTAAGACTTGTATGACTTGTTTCTTGGTTGAAAACAGCACAACAGTGCAACAAAACTTGCTAATAAAATGGGGTTTAAAAATAACTTTATTGTTATAGCTAGTGAAACTAAATGTACCCTGTGACTGTCCACACCGATTATCTCTGCATAGGTCTTCTACTATTTTTATTTTTTTTTTTTACTGTACTGGGAAAGTAGAAGCAGCATGATCAAAGTCCACATCAAAGGAATGAAACCAAAAATTCTATTTATGGTATGATTGTAGTCCTCAAGTCTGAATTTAGATTATTAAGAAGAAAATTAACTCTATCCCAGCCAAAACCAGGACAAAGCTACTAAGTCTATTCCAGTCAATTCTTCACATGGCGTAACTTGTATAGGCCTAGCTGCATCAAAATGGTGTTACACCAATTTGTGCACGTCAAGGATCTGGATTTATTGCACTGATATAGTAGTAGGTACAATTCTGTGTTCTTTGTGCAGAAGCTGGCTGGAGCCCATGAATAGAGTTTACAGGTCCACCAAGCAGCTACTGCAGGGCATAGACATATGGCACATTCACTACTACAGTGGTTTTGCCCTCTCTTGCTACTTCCAAGGCAAACATGAGATGTTCTGTACCTCCATCGCCAGGCAAGCTACTTCCTTTGTGGCTGAAGTAGGGGCAGATGTTCCAAGCTAGCTCCTTGCAAGCTGATCTTTGATTACTGGCCATTTGGTCATTAATCCACACTTTTTCAGGCTCAGTGTGGGCAAAAGAGAGTATCAGAAGTACCTTTACAGACTAGAAAATAAAACAACTCCGTCTCCAGGAGCTTAACATGACCAAATGTTTTGCACTGGCATCTCTTGCTCGGGTCACACCAAATGCCATCACACCTCTTGAGAGGCAACCACCTTCTAAGTTTCATTGTTCTTTTGACACACGCTTCATAGTTCTGTATCTTCCCTAGGATTTTAGGTTTTACTAACTTAGACCAGGTAGTAACAATCAGGACCTTCAGTACAAACAAGAACATTAATTCCCCTATGCAATGATGGACTGCTTTAAAGATAAACCTTTTATATTGTAAATAAGAACAGCAGTGAAGATCCGTGTTTACTACAAATATTTTGGTTTTTGCATGGTATCAAGTGTACCTCCATTATTTACTTCACCTGTCTACAACACTGAGGACAGTCCCTTATAGCAGAAGGATGCTAGCCACGTTTTGGATCCCTCTGCATACAGCAGATATTCCAGAAGTCTTCACAAGATACGGGAGTCTTTCCATTGGCTGTGATATGTTCAGTCCTCTGGGATTATCCTGACATCACAAGAGCCATCTGAAGTATGAAGGAATATCAAAATCATTCTTACTACAACTACTTTATAATCAGAAATGGGAATGTCCTGCCTAGCTGACTTTTCATAGAACATCATCTATAATTGGAGAGTTTAAGTGCCCAGGATATGGGACCCTGTTTTTGTATTTCACGAACACTGCGAAGTTAAAGGCTTTATTTAGAAGAACTTCATTTAAAAGAAAAATAGTAAATGGCACATCATGTAATTGCTATTTATTTTCATAAACATGAGGTATTTCAAAGTGCTATAAGACGCAGCACTAAATGTACATCGTTGGAAGAAATTAAACACAGAACTTTGCAGTTACCCAGTTCTATGCACCAAACATTAACAAATACATTAAAACTGGAAGAAACAGGCTAGGAAAAGGCATATATAGTAAATTTCTTTACAAAAGTTTCTTAGTTCAAAAAAGTGATAAAGTAATATCTACTCAAAACTTTCACAACTCATTTTCATACGAAAATATAAGTATCAAATTTAGTTATGTATCAGCATCATACTAAAGTATACAGGCAATGTAAGAATTAGTACAGTACATAACAGAGATTAACAATATATTTGTATACAAAAACATGCTCCTCAAACATTGAGGTATTACAGTACTTAGGTATGAAATTCCAGTCTAATACTGGTAGCAAAAGCCACCTCTCATAACCCAAGACATGTACAAAAGGCAAGTGTGTAGATGGTATTTACAGAAAATTCCCACAGGGGCACAAAATGCCAACCCCTAAAGTAACATCTGCTAGAACATAAGCACCATAAAACTTAGGACTGAACATTTTAAAACTCAACTAGATGTCATCAGCAGCTCCAAATGCTCACAACAATTAAAAAAAACCAAAATCCCCACCATCTACAGTTCTTAAGAGGAAAAACAAAGGCAGTCCATTGTTGTTTGGTAGTCTTGCAATAAACTTCTTGCAAGAACATCCATTTGCTCCGTACCCGGATAATATAGTTTGTCGATTACTTCAGGGACTGGATTGAAAGTAAAACCAACATTCTTAACGTCAAAAAACACAATTTTTAAAGAATCAAAAATGTGCAAAGTGGCAATGACTGTCCTGGTCAGCCAAAAAAAAAACAAAACAGTTTAGCAAGTCCGCTTGTATTCTATTTTCTTTAGTAATTGTTCTTGTCTGGCTCGCAATTTTTCCTTTTCTAGCAATAACTTCTGCTCCTCTGCCTGAAGGGAATGAACATACTCAGTGGCTTTTTTCAAGATCACAACTTTTGCAGCTTTCTCATTTTTAACCAGTTCTGGAACATGGTCCCTTAGTGTGAGGAAACTTGACCGTAGATCATTACGCCGCTGACGCTCCAGGATGTTATGGTTGCGTCGACGTTCGCTATCCTCTGAATCGGAGTTTCGAGGACTTGAACTCTTAGACTTTGGTGGGATTGTGGGTTTTACTGGACGGGGCACCTCAGTTTTTAACTTTTTCTGTGGTGGAGCCTCTTCGCTCTCCATGTACGGAGAAGGAGCGGCATAATTATGCTGCTGGTGAATTGGTGCGCAACGCTTTAAAATCAGTTCATTCTGCTGTGTCCTGACTGATGGAAAAGTGGTATTTTTAGGACGCACTGTGATAGTAAGGGTGGTAACAGCCTTGTTGGAGGAGGAGCGTCTTTTCTCCACTGTCACAACATCTATTTCTTCTTCTTCATCCTCTTCCTCCTCATCTTCATCATCTTTTGGTAACAGAAAATAAACGTTATTCTCACAGAAAATACTCCAAACAAGTATCAACCCAGATGTATTTACTGACAAAATATATACAGTAAAAGAAGGAATGCAATAACTGACGGCGAAAACAGGGCGTGCCCACCATTGGTAGTCAAATATAGATCTGTGAAAGTATGTAATATACATGAAATGACTGAAGAACAGTGTTTTCCCCAAGTTTAGCAAGCACACTTTGATTCAATCAAAGTGGAGCTACCACCCACATAATTGCAGCAGCAGAAAAGAGATTTTAGGCAGAATGTATGTATTTTGGATGGACTTGTACAGCTGTGGTACAAAAGGCATGCCCTGTGCCACAACACAGCCCCTGCTTGCTAGAAAAGCAGCCGGAAAACGAAACAATCGCTGGGTTTGTTCTGAGGCAGAAGGTGAAGCTGCTCCAGCCGGGGACCCTTTAAGCCGGTGCTTGGTGCACTGCCAAGAAGACAGCTGTTGGAAGTGCTTCCTCACCCAAAGCTGTCAAACCCAACATTAAAGGGACAGCAGGCTTTGAAACAGGGACGGATCACCAAGTATATGGCGATATGGTCACACAGACCAGCTCATCTACACACGCGAAAACGCGTTTCAGCCCAAGTGGGCTTCTCCAGAGACACGCACACGAGATATCTGGGGCATTTTAGGGTCTGTGAATGAAAGCACTAATGTCTCACTAGCCTCCTCCAGACTTCCCAAATCTCGCCTAAAGACACACACGTTCCCCGGGTGACAGTGGCAGCTCACTCTGACCAACAGCCCCCCCAGCCCCTGGCTCCGGCCGCTGGCGGGTGGCGACACGGGCTAAGAGGAGGCAAGGCAGCCCTCCACGGCCGGCAGCCCCACGGCGCTGCTGCCGCTAGGTCAGAGGCACGGCACTCGCCCGCCAGGCCCCGCCGCTGCCGCCTCTCCTGGCGCAGCCCCCTATGACTCAGCTGCTCACGTCCGCTGAGCTGTCGAGCCTTGGGGAAGCCCTGTCGAGGATGTGAAGGTCCTTCGGTGCCCGTTGGTGCTCCGAGTTGAAGCACTCTATAGTTATTTGTTAAGAAAAACAAAACAATCCCAGCTGAAAACAGGAAAATGAGAAACGAACCTCTATAGCCAACATCTGATTTAGAGTCCTGCTTCCTCTTACACAGCTTTCTGGACCCTGCAGCTTTCTTTGACCTGAGATGGATATAAACTCAGAAACTCTTAAAACATAAACTGTTAGATAGTAAATATGACTTTTCTTATAACATTTAATTACGCTTTGTAAGTGGACGGTGTTTTCCATTAAGACCTCTCTACTGGGTGCTATGTCTTTTTTTCAAAATTTCAGTCAACCTTCCTTACATACAGTCTTTTATGTAGCATGACATGATGCGCTCTTCTTAGATGTCTAAGAATTTGTGACTTTAAAAGGACTGCACCCATCAGTCTCTTTCTTAATCTTCTTCTCTTATTGAAACTGCCTGAACCATACCAGATTCCAATCTTTCATTGTTTATGTTGCCCTCAGACTCTTCCGTCTCAGTAAGAACCATCAAAGTCGTTCTTTGCTGCCCCTAATCTGAATGAAGTATAGCTCAGCTCCTGAAAGTAGCTATCAGTGAAGGACGAAGTACAGATCACCACCTAGAATCTACAGCTTTTCTGTACACTGTCTCAACCATTATCACACATTTATAAGTTTCTCAGTCTACATTTTTGTGATTTATAAATCACAGGAAAATTTTGAGCCATTAAAGAGCTGATACTTCCAGGAAGTTGTCATCCAGCTCTAGCCTACAGACACCTAACTACAGAAACATTTCACAATGAATTTGGCTGGCTGGACTCAGGGCTGCTACATGGGTTTTATGAGAATTGATTAGTTAGGTATAGCCAAAATCTCTGGAAACCTCATATGGAAAGCACTGAAAATTTCAAATGGCAAAAAATGTAGAATTGTATGGGTTTCATTAGAGATAACCCTTTAAATAGCAGTTTCTTCTGCTCAGTGAAATCCAAAGAGTAGCAGTAGTGTATGGAGATGCAACCAAGAAGAGGTTTGTCGTGGTTTAAGTCATAACCCACACAATTTGCTCACTCACTCCCCTCTCCTTCTTCCCTGCCCCGTTCCTGGAGAGATGGGAAGGAGAATCGAAAGAGTGTAACTCCCACAGGTTGAGATAAGAACAGTCCAGTAACTAAGGTATAACATAAACCACTGCTGCTACCACCAGTAATAATAATAACCAGGGAAATACAAGGGAAGAGAATACAACTGCTCACTATCTGATGACTGAGCCATGAACTAATTCTTCTGGGTTCCTGCCCCCAGTTTTTTACATCCCGGGCATGACATGCTATAGCATGGAATACCTCTTTGGTCAGTTTGGGTCAGGTGTCCTGTCTCTACTTCCTCCCGGCTTCCCCTCCTCCCTGGCAGAGCATGAGACTCAGAAAGTCCTTGGTCAGTCTAAACATTACTAAGCATTAACCGAATACATTGGCATTATCAGTGCTGATCCCAGGTCGAAAGTCAAAAACACAGTGCTGCACCAGCCACCGAGAAGGAGAAAAATGACTGCCACTGCCGAACCCATGACAAGGTTGCAATTGCATTTCTCCTGTTGAGGAGTCTTCAGATAGTGAGTCTGGCACAAACTGCTGTTTCTCTTGAGTTTGGTAGACATTGCACTGTCACCCTGTGGTCAAGATCACCACTTCTCAGCCTGGAAGGTTTTGTGTGGACCATAAAAAAATGTTCACTTGTACCTACTGACGTAACCAACACACGTTTAACATACGGGTTGCTTGGTAAGCACATGCAGAATGGAAAGGCCAAGTTAGTATGCTACAAACATGAACCACATCCAGCACTGAGTTCCTCTGAGTGCAACGCTTAATGGAGTGTCACCTCTCTCTGATGGCAGAGGTAGTCATGCTGCCTGACTGGCAGTCCTGGCAGGCAGGCTGTGAATTTTTATGCTGCGGGGTTCCAGCGTGCAAGGTCAAGGGAGGCTGCGGGTACTGAGCCACATGCCTGGTAGGATTGCTCTGGATGCATGGAGCTGAAGGATGAAAAAGCCAGCAGTGCCAGGTGTATCACTAACCAAAAAGCTTTGACAGCTTTGCCAAAGAATTTCCAGTCCCTCAGAGGAAAAGATGGAGTCACATCACCTACTACACTACCTTTCATCACATGCCACACTACTTGAAAGACTTACTTTTTCGGGCATTGCCCTGAGGTTCAGCCAGTAGTAAGGTGATACATATTGGTCTCATAACTTGAACCTTAATATAGCCTACCTCAATATGTCAGGTCTTCCTTATTTGTAAAAGCAAACCACACTAAAGACAGTTGACAGCCTTACTTAAAATAGCCATTTAAAATTAAGTATGTTCTTTCTCCTCAAAATTAAAATTATAAGGATACATTAGTATAATATTTAGAAATTAAAGTAACAATTATTTGTGGTTTGGACATCTCAACAGATTTTTGCAGACAGTTAGGAACTACACTATTTCCATTGTAATTGTACTAATGTGGTACAGCACTTTTCCCCTCTACATATATTAAAAAGAGAAATTACAGTTATTTCAGGGTTTTGGGTTATTTTTTGTCCTTGATATGGAAGAGTGACAGTCTTCATACAACTGTACTATATAGTTGATTGACCGTTAGTTTGATACATATCTTATTCAAAAACCTGTTGTCTGAGCCTTCTTACAAGAAGTTTTAGCATTTCCAGCTACTTCAATCTCTTTGCTGTGTTGCATTCACACCTTGAAAAAACCCTAAGTTGTTACAATGGGTCTTGTAATGTCATTCATATGAACACTATCAAGTGCAAGAAAGGTAAGAAAGTATGTATGAAAGAAAGTAGAAAGATTTATTTACTTAAGAACATTTAGACTCAGTATTAGGTCAGATCTATGCAGCTCTGTAGCAGATGCATATGGAAAGACCAGCATTTAACATTGTCATTGTCATTTCTGCAGAAAGCCTCTTTGAACGTAGAAAGGTATGGCTCCTGTTCAACATATTTGTCAGTGCCAAAGAAGGGAGTGACCTTGTAACCAAGATAGAGGACAACCAGGTGAGAATTATAGCTGTGCAAATGGACAGAAAAGACTCTTATTTCAGAGATATAATGTAGAAAGAATCAGAAAGCTGTACAGTTACCTAGTTGGCTTAGAGACAGCATATTATAAACTCAGAGATATAAGGAATGTCCAAAGTGTACGCCAGTTTAATGGTATCCATAGTACAGCACATTTTATTATATGCGTTGATACAGAAAAATTGTTATGACAAGTGGCAAAAAAAAAAAAACAAACAACTATTAAACTTGAAGTAATTCTGTATCATTTAGACTTCTCTTAGCAGAGCCACTTCATCCCAACTGAAGTAATTCACTTAAAAGGCAAGTATCACAGATGGAGCTGACAGCAATGCTCATTTACATAATATAATACAGAAAAACCTGTGTGTGAGAGTCTGAACTGAGGACACACTGATAAAAGGAACTGATTTTGTATTGTTTCTGTAAAGAACTTTAGGGAGACACATTTTGCGGAAGTGGTCTGTAAATCACTAGAACAAGGAGCAAACAGTCTTCCTTAGCTTTGTTACTTGTTTAATAATTTTGGGAATTCTGCAAATCAGTGGACTGATATGGAACTTAAATGACCTCAGTCCTTACCATTTGAGATGGGTAAAAAGCTGTCTGGTCATATCTCCCGAGATTTTTTTCTCTTCCTCCTTTTAAGTACGAGTATACCAAGATCAGGATTTCAAAGTGATTTGAGAACCTAATTGAACTTACACATTTATCTTTAGTCATCCTGAACTTACATTAGGTGCCCTATCTGCATCGTTAGGTGCCAAAATACTTCTTCAAATGTAAAAATACTGCCATGAAGGTTTTCAAGATGCAGTTTAGTGAAATTTAGTGAAGATACCAATTGATTTTGAAGTTCATACCCATTTGTGCTGACCAAATTAATCTCAACAATGTTTGTAGAAAATGAACAAAAAAAAAAAAGAGGATACATGGGTATTCATTTAACTTCGAAAAAAGCAAAAATGAAACGGCCTATTTATGGAGTGTTACTTGTTTTTATTAATCTTCTGCCCATGCCAATAAACATCATTCACATATTCAGAACTATGTGTTAAAAATTATTTCATGTACCCACATGCCTACATTTATGGGCACTAGACTACCACATTGAAGTCTATCTCATATATGATCTTTTTGCTAGGCTAAATTTGTACTGGAGCCTAATCTCTGAATGAATGTCTGATCTGTGGATGTACAGAATATACTTGGCCTTTGTTGCTTCAACATGAATCACTCTTCTTATTGACTTGGTTGCCAATTGATCTGTCCTTCACTGAGGATGAATGGATGCATTTTCAGCTGGAATTAAATGAACATAGGTACTATAAACCAAGAGAAAGCTGTCTTAAAGTGCATTACTAATTATTTATACATTTCATCAAGTGCTCGGTGCTCTTACTGTGCAGCCCATAATCCTTGTCTAGCCATGGCCCTGTCCATTTTTAACTTTTCCTTTTTTCCTATAATAGTCTTAATTGAGTACTTAAATGTTTCTAAAGCTAGCAATTAAAAAATGCTTTATTGCAAAACCAATGTATCTTGCAATGAATACATTATGGGAAAGAAGACTGTCAAGCAGTCCACAAACTAGAATCCAAGTACAAGTGCCGTGCCTTCTGTGTTATTGAAGCCACTGATGAGGTAGTGGATACCTGGTCATTTACTGTGGATTCTGTGTTCTTTAAAAGAGTGGCAAAAATGGGTTTAAATAGCATGAGTCTCTGTCACCAAAATATAAAAAAATGTACATATCAGGGGAATATATTTTGTGTCCTCAAATCAGAAGGAAGGTATGGAACTGTTGTACTTAATACGAAGTACATGTATTTGTTGGTTTTGAGTCCACCAGTTGTATCATTATATATGCATAGCTATATTCTGCATAAGCTCCTGACCTGCAATTACTGGGATATTTCAAACTGTTAAGGAAGAAAACTTATCCATCAATGGTCTAAATTGCTATTAGAATGACAGAGTAATTTGTGATAGGAAAGGATTTTGAAACAAGGTGAACTCACTCTCTCACCTTCTATAAATTGCACTGGAGCAATTACAACAGACCTAACTATCTGAGGACACGGGAAGGATTTATGGGAGATAATTAGTAATATGAAATATTCAGACTACATAATTCCCACTTAAAATACCTCAGGTGGTCTGCAAAACTTTTTAGAAAGGCTAAGAGCTAAGGGCAGTTTTCATTTAACTAAGGTTACACTACCCAGAGCTCTGTAAGTGGCCTTGTTATGTGAAAGAATAGCCATATTTAGTCTTGTGGTAAGAATATTCCGCTGCAAGGATGGGGCATGACTCTGTATCATAGTTGCAAGAACATCCGGCAAGTCAAAACTTGAGCCTCATTGCCTTTTTCCAGAATTACTAATGTATTTTACCATTTGTTGCACATAATATACAGGAACTGTCTTTGAAGCATGGACAAGACTCGTGTTTCCAGGACCTCTGCTTTCTGACCCTATGACTCTTATTTTCTGTGGAGCAGATTAAACTGAACAGAAAAGAAAGACTGCATTCCCCTCCACTGTCTCTCCTCCCTCCACCATTACCTCAACAGTAGCCTGATAACACCGAAGCACTGCTGGGTGATTCTTCTTCAGGCTAAGAAAAGGATATAGCCTGACTACCTTCCACTCCCTTGGGCATGAACCTCAAGGCTGGACTGTGAAAGAAGAGTTAAACGCAGCTCTGTCTCCTGCTGACATTGCACTGCAAAGGAAAAAGTCAGTTTTGAATGAAAAAGGGTATCTCACTACCTTCAGGAGAGTGCATGAGGTGCCTACCTCTCCACAGCCCTGAATAAGTGGAAAATTTGAAAATGTATACTTTTGCTTAGAATTTTCAACTGTCAGACTTCAAGCACCACACATTACACAGTCTGTGTATGTATCTGATACTGTATCTTCTCTGCTTAGCTTCCTAGGGTGGTTTGGGTGCTGTCCTACTTAGCTTAGCTTCCTAGGGTGGTTTAGCTTCCTAGCGTAGTTTGGGTTCTGTGCTACCACTGTATGTACTCCCATGCGCTGTCTAGAGACCGTAAATGCCTACTTGTTGGTTTCTGTCTACCACATAAAAAGCCAAATACTATAAACACAGATACATATCCAAGTTAGCAGCCAGGCACATTCTCTGCCATATCCCTAAGAAACTGCATAACCCTAACCCGCCTGAGGTTGCTTCAAGTATCAGAATCGGTGATGTCCTGTACACAACAGACTGTCTGGCTAAGATGCCTCACTTGGTACTTCAAGAAAAATGGAGAAGTTTGGGGTAATACTTAAAATTTAAAGAATTCTGAAAAATATCTGCCTGGAGTCTAAAAAGGATAACTTCTGGGAAAGTTGGGGTTTTTTTTCCAAATTGGAAAGCTTTTAGATTTTCTTGGGGTTTTTTTCTGGTCTCCGCATAAAAGGAGAGGTTTCCTTAGCTGGGCACACAACCTGGCTGGGCTAGAGCTGGTCTGTGGAGGTGGCTGCTAATTTTCCAAGCTAGACTTCTGAGGACACAGATTTGTGTAAAAACAGAAAATGCATCAATGCTAATGTATCGAGCCTTAAATATGTCACCAGAGAAAATTTTTGGGGTTCAGTAGATGGTTCATAATGGCTTCAGCTTCTCTTCCAAAGGCTAAGAACAGCTTCAGGTGTTGTTTTAGAGGAAAGGCAGTGCTATGCTAGCATAAGAACTTCCAGTATGACGAACAAGATGTTGGCAGTGTACACAGTGACTCCAAGGACATCTTCACCACACATCCTGATACAAAGCCAGTATCTTTCACATTTGAATGTTTGGTTTCCTCAGGTATCACTCACCACCACTTCATGCATATAGTGATCTGATTTGAAATGATAACATTTTCTATAGTATACGATTTCATCTCACTAAAAGATATGTCAATAAACTCTTCATACACAACTATAGGAAGGATTATGGTTATAAAAGCAAACACATATTTTCATGATTAGAAGCTTCTTACCTGAGTGGCTCACCAGCTGTGGGACATTTTTTATAAGACTGGGGAAAAGAATGTGCCATTGGAAAACAGAAAAGTGATCTAAGGAATTTTTGGAGGTAATTTTCTTCTGCAGAAAGATGCACCTTTGATGTATTCATTTAATTAAGCTAGGACTCCTGGCTGTCCACTTACATTTTTCTTGACTAAAAGATCTGGAAGAAATTTATTTAAAGTAGAAGACCTGCATGTATTGCTTTGACTTGAGTCAGTCACTGGTATGAATTCATGGATTGAATGTGATTTGATGGTCACCACCCATCACACCCCTCTGGATGTGCTTGGCATGTTCCAATTTAATTTCCTCATGTGAGACAGAAATAAATACTACTACAGTTAGCAGTGCATTCAAGTTGAGGAAAAAATTGTTGTGCAAGTTGTATACTTCACTGACATGTTTATCCAAAACCCTGTTAAGAGAAACCTAACAAAAGAATTTCCATCACAAAGGAAGTCTGATGATGTGAATGAAATTATAGAGACTTAAAAATGTGAAGATCTATCTGGACTGCTATTAACATTACATATTCTTGCAATATGATATGTAAATGCAATTTGCACATGCATATGTGTGTGTTTTGGTTCTGTTGTGTGGTGTTTTGTGTTTATTGGTTTTTTGTTTGTTTTTTATTTTTTTTTTTTAATCTAATTGAACTATTAACATTTTGTGAGTAAAGTTTCTTGGAATTCTTTGATCTTTAGATATCTGTGGTCTTGAGATTGGCAAAAATTTCCAACTAACTATAAAGCTTAATTATAAATTAGCAAAGATACACAAATTTATTGGATTAAACACTCATATATAGGTAGGTCCAGTAGAAAAATCCAAGCTTGAAATGAAATATTTAACTGTAAGAAATTCTTTATGCTTCTGATACTTTTTACACGATAGCCGGTTAAGCTTCTTGTCTGTTTTTTAATGATGTAATCTTGAATGCCTGGCATATTACCTTGCTTCCAGATGACTGAGAGTGAATTTTCAAAATGGTGCATGAGACACAGGGACACAAATCCTGTTAGTAGTTAATGGGATTTTTTTGCACCTCCTGTGCACCACACTGAGAGACCAAGCCTTGAAATTTTCATTATCTATATTTGTTCAAAGATGATGTCTTGTAAATACAGGCCCTTCTGAATTGGCCAAATGACCTGCATTTGACAGGTTAAACCCTTAATTCCTAAATTGATCTTACAGATATTTAATGCTGTTCCCTATTCCTTTCCTTTCCCTTCCCTTCCCTACTTTATTCCTCTCATAAGAAGAAAACAAGATACCTACACCCATCACCATCAGCATTTTCAAAGACAGTGGGACAGAAGACATGCCAACTTGATTAGTTTCTCTAATAAAAGAAACTCAAGCTTTTCCTAGATATGCTTAAATACATGCTTCCTTTCAAGAATACAAGTAGTCCTATTCAACTAACGGGCACAGGGAGATGAGACTAAATGTGTAGAAAGTAATAGAAGTTACTTCAAACACTTGAAATATTTACTGTTGCAGAAGATCTGGTGCACTTTATTAATCTGATGATTTATCATAGGTATTTTCATCCTGTATTAAATCGGTTCACCTGTGTGACTCCCGAAGATGCTACAGAAAATCATAGGCAACAGTCGTATTTGCTGAGGCAATTAAGTATTAGCATTATGTCTTCAGAGTCATCCTTAAAGCTTTTCTGCTTCTTGTTTTTCTAATTCTTGATATTCCTTTTTCTGTAATAATGTCCAATCCCTTTTATTTCTTTAAAAACTACAACTTCATAATAATACCTTGATGAAATTGTCATGGGCTAATTTGTATCTCAGAAAAAATAAAAAAAAAATCTAGTCTATTTGTTTTAAAATGTTGTATGACAAAAACGTGGTGGGAACATACAATAGCATAAATGAGTCATGGTTGTATCTTGAAAAATATGTAGGCAGGCTTGCTTCATAACTCCTGATGAAGGACTTAAATTTTCAGATAAGAACTAAAAACTTCCTTGTGACCAAAATTACTGCTCCTAAAATTGACAGTAGTTTAGTTTATATATTCTGAAATTCCTTGTTATTTTTCTACCCAGCAGAGTATATTCAAGTGTTTGCATAATCATACATATTTGTATTTGTTTCTTTTAAAGAAAATGCAATTTTTTAACTTCATTTCATTGTCATTAACAGAATAAAGAATATTTTTTCAGAAGATTAGCTAGTTATAACTTCATGTGCACCACTGTACACATTTTATAGCACACTTCTGTAAGAAGTGTTTTGCTTGTGCTTTAGAAAATACATTTATTCGTAACAGCTAAGTAAAACCTATTCCTCAACAGTAACAAAAAAGGACAATGATAATATTATGCATAAAACTTGTAATCATAGTACTTGATGCTGTGAAGTAATTCTTACAGTTAAATGAGTGTGCATTTGTCACAATCCCCCATTTTTCAAATTGATAAATATTGGGTCTCTCCATCAGAAAACGATTGTGCTGAAACAGAGAGAGTATTCCTGACTGATGCAGCAAATCAGTGGTAATACCACTTGGGATCTCCTGATGCTCAAACTATTAGTTCACCCTGACTATACCAAACTTCCTTAAGAAAAAAAAAAATATTTTTTTTTTTTAAGTTTATATTCTTTCTGAGTATCTTCCTAGGAAATTAATGAAATAAGATGACTGCCGTCAATAGTCTTCTCCATATTTTCAGTCATTTCTTTGTGGAAATATCGTGGTTGCTTGTATCTTATCCTGTGGTTACTTGTTTTATCTCCAAAGTTTGAGTTGGTGAGGAAGACATAAGAGAAGAGAAAGGAGGTTGCAAGCAGTTTAGAGTTGTTTCTTGAACCTGTGCTTGTAATTGCAGTGACAAAAGGAAAGCTTCAATAATTTTGTCCCATTTGTCTGCTGTTGACAAGATGCTTTGGAATTATACATGATTGCAGATGTTGGTGTTGATTGCCTGAAAGAGAAAAACAAACAAAAAACGTAGGTATTTTTGATAAACAAACAAACAAATATTTATTTTCATATTAATTTAAACTTTAGAATGAGTTAATTTAAACTCTTACAAAAGCTGAGGAGAATTAAAAAATCATTGGGGAAAGTGGGTTCAAAGCAATCTAAAATATTTCCCATCAGTCCTGTTCGTTTCTCATATCTCAAGAAAACAACCAGAGACTGTTTCATGGTTAAAAAGATAGGCATTCTACTATTATTGCACATCGTATCAGTATTTCAAAGCTTCAGGCTGAACTCTGCCTCTTTGGGCACAAATTATTGGTGGTTACAGTCTTCTCAAAAGCAGTTAGGGAGTTACAATGGCTTAAAAATAGTGTTCTTCTGAAGAGCCAAGGTCTTTCTTTGAGCAATCATCTCACTGCAAAGTAGTAATATGTCATCCCCCAAATCTCACAGCACATACCAGAGGAGAGAGATGTGACCTGAATTGTTGCTGAAAGCGTGGATTATGTTTTAGGTACCATTCAAACAGGAAACTCTCAATTAACGTGTTCATTTGTCTGTGCTGTATCTGATGCCCCAAGATAAACATCGATATGCACTAATGGAAAGTCAGACATTTCTTGAAAAGTGTTTAAAAATTAAAAGAATAACTTTATGAGATGTTGTCACACAGGACTGTCAAATAATGCAAAAAAAGGTCT
>JAOEHX010057503.1:14308-32478 GCA_025448015.1 Bolborhynchus lineola
ACCCGATCCGCCCCGAGCTCCGCCGCTGCCCCTACCGCGCTCCGCCCGGCGGTGGGGCCGCGGGGAGCCGCAACTGCGCCGGGCTCACAGCCGAGCGGCCGCCAGAGCCGGCTGCCGTTTGTAGAAATGCTGCCAGGCCCGGCCCAGGGAAGAGCCAAGCCCCTACCCCGGCTCCTCCCCCCGCCTCGGCTGGGTGGCTTTTTTGGTTCGCTTTGGGGTTTTTTTTATTTGTTTTCTCCCTGAAAACCTCCCAGCCTCCCCCAGATCTGTCTGCCTCCCTTATGCTGTCACTCCGGTTGGCACTTGCCGGGTGCTAGAATGATGGTCGTCCTTCCAAAAGTAGTGTTCTGCTAGACGCGCATGATAGTATTTTCCACCATCTTCCCTGTATTTTAGCGTACCTTTACCATGAGGGAAGGAGGTGGGTGTGATTTAATTGAGGACACAAAACCGTGTTTGCTGTGCTGATGGTACGAATGTATGCTGTTGCCCTGGTGGACACAAATGTTGCATTTGATGTCCTGCTGCTTTGCTGGGGCACAGCACACTGGGATCTTGATTTTGAGAGAAGCTAGTTTGATGATGGAATTGGGGTGATTCAGAGCAGAAAAAGTCAGCTGCCATTAGGATCCAGATGCTAAACACAGATTTTGTTTTGGGACACATTAGCGTATGGATTCTTGGCCGTAAAGCAACTAAATTCATACTCTGTTTAAGCAGTAATTTTTTTAAATTTGTATTGTTTTTAGGCAGAGCCACAACTAACCTACATCCAGATTTCTGATGCGTGTACTTTCAGGCTGCGCTGCTGGAATGTATCAGAGCACAGACTTGTACACGTGTGTCAGGTGAGAGGTGTACAATTGCTCATGCCAAAAAAAATGAGGCCTAAACTTGAGTGCATTTCTCTGACTATCAGTGCCATGTCTAAGTGTGACTCTGCTGGGTGGTTCATGTGTGAGAATGTTTTGTTTCATTTAAACAAGGGTCACTTCAGGCCTGGGCATGAAAGCTATCAGTTCGCTGGCAGATAGGGCTGCAGCTTTTTCCTTCTCACTGCAGAAGACCAAGAAAACCAGTCATCCAAAGCTTAGTCACATTCTTTAAAATACTTGTGTAGACTTACCACTTTTAAAGCCTTAACACAGATGTCTTGACGGCGCCTCATCCCACCTATCTGACATACCTTTTCCAAGGTGGGATGAATCAGCCTCTGCTGCTACCTTCCTCCCTCCATTCACCATAAAGAGCCCCTGAATCTACTTTGAGAGAAGGCTCCTACATTTTACATGGCTAGTGCTAAGGGAAGCCCATCCATCACCCACCCATCGGGCAGGGAGTGCTGGTAAGACTGAGCAAAGACTCCTAGAAACTATATATGTTTTGTTCAAACATTAGAATTATGTGGGAGTGAAAGGGGTTGTAGCAAAGAACAAATGTGCAGGAAAGATTGCAGTGCCCCTGCTTACCTATTTACTGAAACTGATGAATAGTTTTGAAAAAGGGACAACTGTAAGTAACTAAGTAACAATCTTTCTCTTTCCTGGGTTATTTCATCTGAAATGCTCTTAAGGTCAGAAAAACCACTCACACTGCTAGGCAACAAGAAAGCGAGGCATCGTATTTTATTGACCATTTTGTCACGTGTTTCTTTAGGTTCAAATCCTTAAAACACAAGGAGATAGTTTTCATTGTTTTGGTCTTGCTTATAGGGGGTATTGTTTTTCCCGAGGGCTCATTTGAGACATTTTTGCTAATTTCATGTCCACCCTCTTCTGTGCAATATGGAATAGTAATTTAACCATATCTAAGGCAACTCATGCCAGAGCACTGCATGGATCGTAACACCACATTATCATCATGGGCTATTGCCATACCCAGTGCAGTGCCACTAGAGAGGGGACAATCCCATTTCTTTCTCATGTGCAGAAGCCTGTGAAGCAACAGAACTACGTCTTAAATCTTCTCTTTAGAGACTTGTGTTTGCAAGGATATGTAATGTAAGGATACGTAGTGAGATTATTTACCACACAGGATTGCCCAAGTTTGGCAGGTTGTGTAGAAGTCATGCATAAAATAAATATTAATATATTACTCAGGGAAAGAAGAAATTTCTTCTCTGTATTATCAGGGAAAGAAGGGAGAATCAGTGCTTCAGTCTTTCAAGGCTCAACAGCCATTGCCTGAAGCACTGGAAAAATCCTTATACCAAATACTTGCAGTTACTTCTGTATTAAGCTTTTGTATGCTGCCTATTATTTGGTCAGCTCATGGTTTCCTCTGTAAATAAGTATATGCTAGGCCAAGCAATGTCTTTGAGTTGATGAAAAAAACTCATATAAATTCCCAAAATAATTTTTTATGAGAACAGGCAGAGAGAACATACTTGTGCTCTGTGAGGTAAGAAACATCTTCCTGCACTTTCACATTATGCATAGTGCAACAGCATCCTGCAGTGCCGTTTGAGTGAAGTCTAAGCCAGTACAATAGAAATAAGTAAAGCTGCAAGTACATAAGTAAATATCCTTAAGGTTTAGATATGTGCTGGTTTCTGATGCTTAAAGCAGAGTGAAAAAGTGCAGGTGAAAGTCTGCCATGATCTGTCTCCTTATCTGTAGGAATGTTTTGAGATAGGGCTGAAGACTTCATGTAAGGGAGAGTTCTTTTCAGAGATTCCCTTAGGCAGGCAGAGTGGAGAAAGCAGGCAACAACACCACCCTCTTGAAAGCAGCCTGGAGGGGCATAAGGCAGGACACATTTCTCAGCAAAAATCTTCTTTTCACTGTAGTTCTTTCTGCTTTGGAGTTAGTGGGCTGATTTGACCTGGCTACATGGGGAGAGACATTTTAGCAGGCCCTGTTGTGATAGGACGAGGGGAGATTCAGGCTGGACGTGAGGAAAAAATCCTTTATGATGAGGATGCTAAAATACTGGAACAGGTTGCCCAGGGAGGTGTAGATGTGCCATCGCTGGAGACATTGAAGGCCAGGCTAGAAATGGTTCTGGGCAACCTGATACAGATGAAAGTGTCTCCGCTCACTGCAGGGGGAGTGAGTTAGACTAGATGACCTTTGAAGTTCCCTTTCAACCCAAACTATTTGATGATTCTATTATTCTAGACTTATTGGAGAGGATCGTGGTGAGAGAGGGAGAAACAACAGAAAGGAGGGTCAGGAAGATCATTCAGGCTACGTCATGTAGATCAACCAGGGCATCCTTATGAAAAAATCGTGTAGATAAAACACATTTACAGCTACTGAGACTGTCCAGTTCTGGAATGGAAATTAGGATATCAGGAATTAATACATTTACTTGGCTTATTGCTCCATCAGGTTTTGAACTGATACACCCAGAAAAAGTTACTTTCTTACATTTTGAAGTTGTTTCAGTAATGTCTTGTGCTATTGTATTTGGTAAAAACTGTTAAATAAAACATTTGGAGTTTCTGACAAGGAGAGAGGTGGAAGTGAAAGTTTTTTTCACAAGAGACTTGTTTTAAAGAAACACTTCAGGAATATTAAGAAAAAAATTGTTTGCTAATACAATCCAAGGTGATTCCTGCAATTACAGTCTTATTATTTAATATCATTGGATAGCACAAAAGGAAGGATACAAAACCACTTTTCAAACTGAATTGTAAAATACATCTTACTAGACTACTGAAAATTAACAGAAGTAGGGGATAATGTGTAGGAGAAAAGCAAACACTGAAATCAGGTACTTAATTGGAAGTTCTTAAATAGCTATGAAAATTAGGTAATCCCAGCAAGTTAATAAATTAGGTGAACTAGTAGGGTGAAGATTTTTCCGACAGAATCCCAGTGAAGTCAGAGGGAATTGTTCCTTTGTCATGAATTGCAGGATCAGGCAGGAAGAGTAGTTCATAATGCAGAAAAAGTTCCAGCTGATTACTATGAGCAGGTCTGCAATAATTACAGAAATCACCTAATAAGCATTTAAGATGATTATGTTGTCTTTCAAAAAGTCATCGGCCCAAGAAATGACATTAAAATTCTAGACAAGAATGTGACAAACTGCCAGCAGAATCATATTTCCAACACTGCTGTACTCTGGCTCAGTAAGCCCTAGAAGTCTTGGCCACTTTCCTTATTCTCTCCTTTTGGTTGTCATTTCTGTCACTTTCCCAGTTATTAATATTTTCCTATTAAGAATTCTTAGATCATACTTGTTCCCTTGCATCCTATTCTCTGATGGCAACAGAGAATAGGATGTTAGAAATGTCTTTTCTAAAGACACTGAGCTTGTCAATTTTCCATCCACCTAACAGTTATCACTTCAATATATATGTTACATTTGTTCCTTATTAACTGTTCTCAATATCACACTTTCCTTCTAGTCCCAACATTCATATTTTTTAAACTTTAAAGGTATTTTTATGTAACATTGCATTGTTCCAAAATGTTTGGAACTCGGTCCAACAAGGATTGAGAAATGTATTTATTTATGTAATTAATTCTCAGAGTGAAACAGAAGCACTCATATGTGTAAAGTTAGTACTGTGGGAATTTGTACATTCAGGACCTTAACACCATTACATACAGTAATACATACAATACAGTACATACAATATTAGATTAATATTACTGATTATTTAGTTGCACTTCTGGGACTAAGAGAAGAAGACATTAGGCTGCACACTTGATTCTGAGAATGTAGGAACTTTCTTTTCACAGTCCATAGAAATACATTGCTCTAAGTTGCATTTGAAAGATAGAAAGTACTTATTAAGGGTTCAAAGATTATGTATTCTCAGGAAAAAATAAATAGTTTGGTGAGAAGTTTTATCAGTCAGGTTAATCAAAAAGGAATTTAGCAAGTTTTGTTTCCCAAAGACTGGAAGTTTCTGCTGCTAATAGCTAATGAATAGATTTTCTGACAGTATTTACAGAGGTTGCCATGTGAAGTTAGCTCCATCATACTCTAACTGAAACGTTTTGTTTATTTACGGCAACAGCTGCATTAGCTTTATCCGATGAGTTCTTTGGGTCCAGAGTCATTTACGATAGTTAAAATAAAGCCTGTTCTTTCATACTATATCTATTTGGGATATTTCATACATTATGCTTTAATATGAGAGCAAAAACAGGGAATAACATGAGGAATTACAAGCCAGTCTAGCTTCATTAAAATATTCCAATTACATTGTTTTATCCAAACATACAGGAAAATCATTTGATATTCTATGTTACTGAATTTGTTCCATTAAGAATGCACAATTTCTTTTTCATCATTAAGATTGGTGCTTAGAATTAGCATTTCCAAAGTACTTAGGCTCATAGGTCTTTTTTAGGGCTGATGTGTCTTGTATGTGAATTTGCACTAACCTAAGTCTAACTAAGTTCTAACTTCATTGTATCAAACTCTACATTTAGCATGTTCTACATATAAACACTCCCATAGTAAGAATCTGTTAGCATTCTGTTAATTAGGCCTAATAGACTGACTGAACAGTTATGCAAGCGTGTCTCCAGTATGGCAATGACATTTTTCTCACTTTTTCTCAGTGTAGGCTGTATTTAGCATTTGAATGTACTTTTTTTTTATCTTCTTCATTCATTTATCCTTTAGAAACAAATCTTTTAAATGTTGATCAATGTGATCTGCATAGAAATACTGCGTATTGATGTTCTGCTCAGCTGTGCATTTCTTTTTATTCTCAAGCAGCAATTTTCCAGATTCTGTTAAAATGAACAGCTTGACAAGACAAATATATATATCTGGCACCATATTGTTTCATTATAGTGGTTAGGTTATAGTTCTCTAACATCTGGCTCCTGAATATTAAAGCATATAGTATGGACACTTGTGATGGCACCAGATATTATGTAATTATGCACCTTTTTGCTGTCATCAGAACAGGGAATCTCACATTCTCTCACTGCCACTTCTTGATGAACCTAAATTGATTCAAATCCAGAAACCTCAGGTACTGATAGAACATAGGTGTAATGGTACACACTTGTGCTGGAGCAGCTACAGTATGACTGTAAGTCTTCTGTCAATAAAGATTTTGCTTTTCCTGTATTCTGGTAGAGTCTACATAATCACAATTCCCTTTGGCTTCAGCTTGTGTTTGTGGTATTCAGGAGTTCTGATAAGTATGCACTTAATGTCTGAGTGGGTATATATCTACAGTCTAGCACACAGAAATTAATGCAGCAGTGTTTATTTCAGGAACTCCCTACAGTAGTACAAATTATGGCTCCACTAAGCTCAGTATAGATTTTTTCTTGTTTGTTGTAGATTATCTAATATTGGAATGGATGATTGTAACAATTTTTTCCTTCTTCATTAAGGGAGAAAATATGAGAGAAAATATAATGCACAATAATTTCTCAGTATAAGATTATGCTTGATTTTTTTAAATGTGAAAAAACAAGAAATGTGATGTTTCTGGTAATGTCCTAACTTCCTGTGTTGTATGTCAACATTTCTGTTGACTATGTGAAAAAGAAAAAGGAAATGTTGGACATGGCTCTGATTATGCAAAACATGGTCAGATCTATGACAGAATATACAAGAGCTTGTCCTGATTCACTGAAATTAATCTGAGTGAAATGCCTAAACAGGAGATAAGTGCTTCAGTACCATATTGGCACAGGACATATAAACACTTTTGCAGCTTTTAAAGAGCCCTTTGGCTATGATGAGAGTACTGATCAATGTAAAAATATTCACATGCAATGCAGGATCAGAGATTATAGTAAGTCTTTGCTTCTGTGTCAGTTACACTGATATTTCCTTACTATGAAACAATATTTATATAGAGCATAAAGTAATAATTCATAATGCTTTAGAGCTCAATGTCTAATCATTTCATTCAGCAAGAGAAAAAATATCATAGTGAAATATTAATATTTGTTTGTAACTTCCATATATTTTTTCTTCTTTCTTTGGGTACATGGCATTTTCTTCCTGATGTCACATTGAAGAACCAAATCAGACTATAAAGACAGAATTTCTTTGTCATGCAGGAGGCTGCATTCACAAAAGAAAGCTGTGAAAGGTATTATAAAGATAAATTAATGATAGCTTTAAAAGCAAAATTATGAAAGTGACAAGGTTGAAAAGAATAACATAGTAAATTAACACGTGAATGTGAAAGTCAGTTGTAAGTACTAATAACAATGTGCATTTGATTTTGCAACCAACCAAATTGTTGTCACTATCAAAATAGTATTAATAAAAGCCATAAAGGAAAAGGAATCAAGTAAAATTTTTTGTGGTGGCTGCCCAAAATGTTTCAGAGACAGCTGCCTCCCATGTCTGAGAAGATAGCAACAACAAATAAAAAAAAAGTCAGGATTTTTACAGCCGTGAGGGAAAATAGAAAATAACAGACAAATACATAACACGTTAAAAGGCATATTTTGGATGTAAAGCTCTACCAGGCTATTTTCTCTTACTGTCATATTGATAGCTTGTAACTGTTCTGTGTTGTGATTGACAGACTTATTTTTTGTAAAGAACATAGTAACAGGCATATATACTTCTATATACATTCTTTACATTAAAGTATGCATAACTACTTCATTGTTAAAAGGTTTTCTATCAAAATTGTATTTTATATATATACATACACACTTAAGATATTAAAAGACACCCACCTGTCCTGGCTACTGTGAATTACTCCCTTGATTCCTGCTGACCCTCTCCGATTTAATATATTGAATTGGGGAGGAAAGACTTCTGGAAATTATCTGAGTGCATCAGTAATGCAGGAGTTTTTTCTGTTAGAAAAACATATTATGATCAATAAGGTGGTATCTTGTAGTCAGCTGAACCTATGCAAGCATGCTCAAATCTTTCCAAACTTGGCCTCTCTAACATATGTACATGGAGAAGATGTAAACAAAAAGATAGAGTAAATGCTAACAGGAAAATGTTTGGTTTTGGTTTTGGTTTTCTGATTGGAATGTGCTATATAAAAGATAAATGGAGAATTTATAGACATTAGTATACAGTAATGTAAGTTACATAATAAAAGGCTATTAAAATGCCTATGCAAAAATGTAAAGAAGTCTAAAAAAGTAGAAAGGAGAATGAGAGACCTAGTTCTTTGAAATAGAATATTACGGGCATAACTTAAATCTGGCTCTAAGATTGCATTAACTGGGCTATTAACAGATATCAAAGATATAGATTAGATGAAGCCAAAAGAAATGTGACATAGGAAGTCTGTGAAATTAGAAGCCTGCACTTTCCTAACAAGCACAGCCCTTAGGAATGAGGCTACTTCATTCCCTTTTGCTTTGGGGCAGAGTACTTGGTGAAGAGAAAAGGTGTAATACCAGCTTAAATTAGCCAGCAAATTCAATGTAGAGAGGAGATGTTTGGGTTTTCCTTCCAGCTGGTCCACTCCGTGCTACGAGAAAAGGCAGATGGGAGTCAAAGGGTTTCTTTCCTCATGCTTTCACACAGCAGGTGTTTGTATGGGCATCAATTTCCTTGCTTCTTGAGTGAAGAACAGTGGCAACCTGATCATTCCTAAGGCTGCAGTGTCACTCAGGGTTGAATTTTAATTGGTCTTGGGGAATAAACTAGTTACAGGAATATGCTATATTTTGCCTCCTCCGAAATCATCTCAAGTATGAAATGACTGAGCAAATGAAAAGGCATATGGAAAGGTCAAGAGAGCTATAGGAGTAATGGGAGATTTTCTTAACCTCGACATAGATTTGAGAGAATCAAGTGGAAGAAATGAAGCAGGTAGTATATGTGTGGAGATAAAACACAGTCACTATTTTCTATGTAGTAAGTTTCAAAACACTTTAAGCACAAATACTGCTGAGAGTGGCAAACCCCACAAATAAGAGAAGTAAGTACGGAGGATATCAAGCATAAACCTGAGATTAAAAGGAAAAAATAGAGGTGAAACAGGCATCTGCTCTTTAATGTCAAATCAAAGTGTTTCAGGAACTGATAATTAAAATTCAGTGGGTTGAGGTAATATGAAATACAAAGAGATTTCAATACAATTATTGAACATGTTATTAAAGATATTTAGTGCTTCAAGCAAGTAATAAATGTTATATAAACAACTATACATAAAGTACTAATAAAGTATTAACACAGAATTAAGAACATGGCAAATGAATTTTGGATTTGACTAATAAACCTTGTCTTAACATTGGTTTCAGTTTATGAGGTGTACTTCATTTTATGAATCATGAAACATGACAGGTGTTTCTCATTTTTCCATCTGCTGGAAATTGAAGGATCATATTCCTAAAACCTACAAAACATTCAAATCTTCAAACTGATTTATTCTATACTTCATTTATATATTCATTGTATATGTTGCAAATACACCTTAGACCTGTGCTTGGCAGCTTGTGTTGTGTCAGCTCTTGGGCGCCAAAAGGTGACTAAGGAAAGCAGAATTAATACTGTGAGGTTGAAGTTTGCTATGTAAACCTTGGTGGGGATGCTAATGAAAAAAGATTGAAACCATCACCTTAGCTGAATATGATATCTGTTTTCCTTCATGCTTTTGACAGCATTGAAATCACCTTCAAAGAAAGCACCTCTGTGTTCCACTGACCTATGAGAATAACCATGTGGAGACAGAAAAGGAGAATGCAGTAGAATAGGACAGCAGAATAGAAATTTAGAGGCTTAAAAAGCAAAGTAATTAAGTGAAAACCTAGCTTCCCTAAAATCAGCTGTAAAACTCTCATTTAAACTAATATGATTTTGCCTGGGTAATCCAGAGTGTATCTCAATTAGAATTCTGATTAAAAAATAAAAAACAAAATAAAACCCAAACCCCTAAGTAGACAAATTTGTAGTTATAATGTGGAACAATAATTTAAAGACTTTAACCCTGATATGAAATAACTTGCTTTCCCATCCTCAGCCTTTTCTAGACCAACGCTGGCTTGAGGGGATTTGTTACACTTGGATGAAATATGTGAAACAAAAAAGCTCAATGAATCATGCAAAAAAGCAGTGAAAGTGCTGGGAGGTACAGAGTGAAAGATTGCCTGTTAGAGAATTAAATAGAAGGGAGAGTTGTAAGGAATATTTTTTTTAACAAGTAAAAATATCACCTGAAACAAAAACCTCCAGCTCTACAAAAATATACTCTAGAGACTTTAGGGAAAACTAATTTTGAATGCCATTTTTCTGTGTCTTGTTTTTATAGAGGTTTATATCTGATCTATAGCTATTAATGATGAAATCCTCCCATTTCAAGAACCAGGACTGGGCCTGTGTACTCCTTAAATCTCACTTAAACCTTCCAAATTGGGTGTGAGACAATAAAATGCTGTGCACTGCTGTGAATAATGCCGTAGAGCACACTTTCCAGTTTTTATAATGAGATTGAAATACAAGTCATTTTTTCTTCAAATGAGCAGTGAAATACTCTCACTATGGGTCAACAATGCTCCATTGTTTTTTTATCACCTGCATGCTTTAGGCAAATATTTCATATTCAGTTGTTATACTGCATAGGCTCATTTCACAAAGACTTGTCTGAGTTAGGTTGCATTTATATTCAAAGGACAAGTCATGATTCATTTTTTGAAAGATTCTTTGATAGTGTTAAATAGCCTGATTAGAAATATATCATTATGGTACATTATGTAAACCAAATCTTTATGAGGTAGCATTCAGACTGCCTTTAATGTTGATCTTCAGTGACGTCCAGAAATGAAGACCAAAGCCAAACAGGGTCATGACAAGAATGGAAATTTGAAAAGTCGTTTTTGTTTATAATAAACACACCCAGCTGGAGCACAGCTGCTAAGGAGCCAAAGCTCTAGATTCGTTCTACCTGGGAGGGTCTAATTACAAAAGCCACATAGACTAGCTCAAAATTACAAAGCAGGGTTAGGATTAATTTAGTCATGGACCCGAATTCTATCGGCAAAAAGCATCTAAACCAACATCTTATCACTAAGCAGTGGTGTTATATAAATCCAAAGAGCTACTAAATGAAACTGAAGTGATGCACTTACAGGGGTATTTGGCTTCAAAATTCTAACTGACTCAGTTTGGCTGATCTCCTTTTACAGAGCCATTTGGAAAAAAAATAACAAACAAAAAAACCCCACAAACAAAACAAGGAAAAAAAAAAAAAAGACCAAGCCAATCCACAGACTTTCCTCAAAATTGAAAGTTTAACACTTAAACAGAAAAATAGCCCTTTTCAGTCCAGCTTATCTAGGAGATCTAGTTAAATGGACATTTAGAAAATCAGATGGTAAAATTCTATATATGTGCCCATCTTCCTTATTCTTGTTATAAAAGCAAATGTTATGATAAACTAGGAAGAAAAATTGTCTTCTCTATATTTAGATATTCTTGCAATTGTAGTGCAATTTCCTGCATTTTGAGAGATTTAAAGATTGTACAGGAAAAAAAGAATTTATAAAAAAATAAAGTGAATTTCATTAGTGTCAAGTGAGATGCTAACAAATGTGGATCAGTTGTTCCAATAGGAGGACTCCTATTCCAGAAGTGTACAAAAGTTTCCCTTTGTGTGCATCAATAACTATGTTTATTTATCTACCATAAATGGCCAGACTCCATCAAGCCCCTTTCTTCCAGAGAATCATGAAAAGTATATCAATCAGGTACATTTTATCATAGGATTTTGCCATAAAGCTTAGTATCTGATTATTAAATCTGTATACACTTAAAATTAAAAGGTTTAATTATTGTACATATGTTGCACTGTACAAAAGAGAATAGACAAACCAATTAAAGTCCAAATGTGGCATTTAAAGATAACAATAACTGAATGCATTTTGACCAATGAGCAGATTCTGCATGCATGCTTAGTATATCATTGAATATTCAATTAGAAGGTGATGAATGAATGGTGAAAATTGGTAACCAACAGGAAGATGCATGATATAATGCACAAGAAGATCCTTTCCGCATTTTCCCTGGTTCCTGTCTTACCTGTTCTCCCATTCTGCACCATTCTGCATCTGTTACTCTCCTCTTACTATCTGTCCCTCTTCTTCAAGTATCAGGTACCACCCACTTTTCTATGGAAGTGTCAGGGGACCTTCTATTGGAGCAACAGGTGAAAACGCTATTTTCCTTGCTTATTTGCTTCAAGAATTGGATAAAATACCTTTACAGAGAGTAAATCCTTCATCTGCCTTTCTTCCTCCTTTTGGACGTGCATCACAGTAGAAAGCAAGAAAGGACAGACAGTTGCCTGAGAGAAGAAAAAAAAAAAAAAAAATCTCTTAGCACAAAATACTGCTTCATGGTATCTGAGCAGGAAGTCTGGGAAGTCAAAAACCTTCACAGAAACCTCTTGATGCTCTTACTTTGGATTAATTTGGCATTTCACCAAACAGTGAGGCATGCAAAATTTTATAGAGGGAGTGGGGAGATTTCTACTTTCTTTATCCCTTGAAGCATTCTGATCCATCCTGAGTTCTTTGGCTTCAGCAGTCTGAAGATTCACATGTATGTGACAGAAGTCTTGTAGGACTTCACAAAGTGCCATTGTCCACACCACTAAACCTCTGCATGACATGTTGTAATATGCTTTTCATGCACTTTTTAATGTGCAGCTACAGAAGTACATCACGTTCAGACAAGCTAAGGAAAGGTTTGGATGCTAGAGCTCTGTTTAAATGAGATTTGGATACCCCTAATAACTACAAAAGACATTCAAAAGATAGGTTGATCCACATTGATTTTTGGTATGGGGATTTATAGTCACTATGGTTTTGAAAAATGGACAGAACTAAAATAATATGTCTTCATATGTCTAAAGTGCTTATGGTCTTCTCCTTCATGTTCCATCATAAGGTCATGGAAAACAACAACAACAGGTTAGGCGTCTGTCTTTCAGACAATTTAAAACCTCCACTCTTAGACTCTCCAATCACTTACAATTTCTCTTTCATCCAGAATCAGAGTTGAAGTCTAGATATTTTTCAGATTCATGCATTTATGATTAAAGGATAAAATTCCTTCTTGCAGTCTGCATCCCAGTGTGTTGTTCTTTCATTAGAGTTACCAAGAAAATAATTTTCTTAAACATGGCATTAACTGCAGTTTTGCCTGATCTTCCCATTCTTGCACAAGACCCCAGAGCATTTGGGAGAGCATTCCTGCAGCTGCCTCGTCTACTTGTGGGGCCTCTTTGTGAACTGGTCTGAACACCACTCTGTGGGTGAGCACCTGCAGACTCAAGCAGATCTGATGAACAGGCTGGAAGTGAAAGAGAAGCAGTTAAATGGAGGAGAACATTATCTGCTCTTCTTAGTTTTCTACCATTAGACTACGCAAGAGGGTCAGGACTCAAGAGCAGATGCTGATTTATGAGAATGCAGGGCACAGACTGCATATGCATTTGCAAGTGTGTTGTGTAGGATCAGAGGATAAAAGCAAGTTTGATCATTTTTGTTAATCAGCTTCAAATCTGCTTCTTATAAGGGATTCTATTATCTTTCTAGGCATCAGCTTCCTATTGATATTAATGAGAATTATGCAAGCTTAGTTATAATGATATTAATTTAGCTATAGAAAAATATTTTTCTGTTCTAAGTGATCTAACTGTAATTTTCTAGGGCATACATGTACCCTTTTTTCACCAATAGATGTGCCCATGGTTCTCAGTAATGCTTGCTAAATGCAATATGTTATTTATTTCAACATACAATATGGAAAATCCTTATTTCTTTATTACTCTTATCACTTTGAACAGCTTGATTCTGAATATATGATACTCCTATATCTTGTTGGAATGATCTCGTATTGAAAATTTTCTCCATAGAAAACAGATGTACAGATGCAGTGTTTTTTTTCAGTGACTTATCTATTTCTACTGATTTTTAAATCTCTGTGTCAAATTGTTACTACTTGGAGCTGTAATTCCCTAACCACATTTTTTACCTGTGTTATTCTAAATTTCTGCTAATTTAGACTGATTTCTGCTGTAAATAGATGGATAACTGTGTTAATTTTTCAATGGGCTCAGATAAATTTCTGTTTGTTGTTACCAGTATAGTAGTGGTATAGGCAAAAGAAGTCAGGATTCCACCAAACCCTAACTTTCCAAGTGTTTCTTGCTTATTTAACATAGGAAATAACATCCTCATATAATCTGTTTTGTACTCTCAGCCAGATGATATCTTCCTGGTGCATGGAGTATAGCTTTTACATTGCCTCCTTTATGTGGGCACATATATGATGATCTTCCATCTTGCTCTTAAGCAGAGGATAATTCAGACTAAAAAAAAGGCAAGATGAAATCCTACTTTAATTTACTGAAGAGATTAAATGGTGAAGATATGGTTAATAGTACTTGTTAGTTTTGAGGAAGGTTGTTACAGCAGCCAAAAGACACACACCTATATATTACAGAGCAACTCAATGTCTAGCAAAAATGCTTGATGCTGCCAGCTTCATGGTAAAAATCCCTCTTAAATCACAATAAAAGACTCAATCCCTAGCATAATATTTCTGAAAAGAAAAATACGGCCTGCAGTATCCTGCCTTAGCTGGGAGGTTGGGAGGATTTCATTCACTGTTTATCAGTGTTTATGCCCAGGCTTTTTCTGTGCAGATGAAAATGTAGTAAGGCGAAAGCTATTTGGAAATATAAGCAGGCTGGCAAAGACTTACAGCAAGATCTGAAAATAAAAGGCTTAGTTCTATGCATTAGAAATGGCAATGCAAACTAGCTCCAAATCTGGTATAAATCCCCCACTTTTTCAAGTACTGTTAGCTTTATTTTTGCACAGTTTCTAGTCTTGAATTTCTATTAATAAGAGTTCTTAATCAAATGGTTGTTTTATACTTCAGTTACATAGAGATGGATAGCTGATCAAGGAGAAAGAAAAAATAAGATGTCAAATTACTGTTTAAAGGTTTGTTGAACATTCATAAAGCTGTTTAATGTGCCAGTGTCAGTGGTATCTTCTATGATGTATTTATCTGGCTCCTGTACTAAATAAATGAGTTTGATGTCCCCCAAGAGACTGACACAGCATGACCTTGGATAAGAGAAAGTACTTAATTTTCTATTAAACATGCCATATCTCTGCAGTCTTTCAGAAGTGTGTGTTTCGAAATACTGGAAACAAGAACTGAAATAATTAGACACATGTACCCAGACATACATAGGGACTTTTTTCTTGAAGACTAGACAAATGATGGATCCACAAAACAAAGACAAGAAGAAACCCCTCAGACTCCTCTACACAGATCTGCAGTCTTGAAGTCAGTGCTTGGCACACGCAGCTAAGCTTGACAACAGGCAAGCAAGGAAGGGAAGGAAATACATGGATGTGCTACAATCTCTAAGGTTTTAACTTCTCTGAGCTCTGCCTTAATCTTTGACTCTGCCCTTCCTTCACCTTACATTTACTGCCAGGTGGCTTACCCATGTGCACAGCACTACAGCAGAAAGGCTGCTTCAGAGTCACTGCCTCTGCCCCTAGCACAGAAGTATTCTCATCTGTTTAAGCAAAGAAAAGGGTTGAGCTGAAGTAGTTAAAGTAGGCATCTAATTGTTATTTAATTTAAAACAAGATAAAATGCAAAATGAACACTGAGAGTGAAATGCGTGGTTTTGGACAGAGTATTTCCAGAGTCCCTTAAGCCCTTCACAATTAAAACATCATGACAGATTTAAGTCTTTTGGAATCTGTCCCTTTTCCTTACTACTTCTGCAAAAACCTTGAAGTTTAATATAGGAAAAGTTTTTAGGTCATCTAGTCTGTCCTATGCCAGGTTTGGATTATGTTCACTGGTATTATGCCAGTTTTCTAGCCACCTCCAGAGCAGCAGCTTATTTTTATTCCTTGTCAAGGATAGTGTTTTACTGTCAAGAATAGTGTGGGGAAAATAAAATTAAAAAAATAAAATAAAAAAAAAAAAAGTACTGCAGTATTTTCTTTGGAGACCAGCCAAAAAAAAAAAAAAAAAAAGAAAATTAAAGTGAGGGAAAGAGACTGAGAAGAGGGATAAAGGAAGAAATAATGAAATAGAAAGGAAAGAAATATAGCAACAGTACAGGAGAATAAATAAGACATTAAGAAGTGAGCAGAAAATTGCAGCAAAATTAGCAAAAAATCTAAAAAGAAAAAGATCTTAAAATGAAATTATTGGTGAAAGAAATGGGGAAATGTTTATCTTTTAAATCATGAATAGCACTATGACTGTGTTGGCATACAACTGCCAGAAAGGCAAGAATATAAGAAAAGCTCGTCATTCTTTTTTTCTTTTTTTTCCATTCCTTTGTATTTTCCTGAGTAATTTTTTTTGTGTGTGGTTGGGTTTTTTTGTTTTTAGTCAGGTATCTAAAGCAGTATTTTTATAAATTATTTGGCATCTCCTCACTACTACTTAATTGCTATGGTGCATCAACTTTCATTTTGCATGAGTGATTTATTCATAACACAATAGCCTTCAGTCTTTGGCTATGTAGTATGATTATCAATTTTAACCCATCTCCTTTAAGTGATTTATTTTCCTGTTCAAAGGGATGAAAAATAATAACAGGGACTCAAAGAGTGCACAAGGACAAAGCCAATAACAATCTGTATTTCAAATGAAATGAGAATTACTAGAAACTTGCTTACCTTTGGATATCTGAAGTGATAACAAAGTTTTCATTATTAATCTGTGAATATAAGTACAGAACAGTCAATGATGGATAATAATTCTGAATCAAACCTCTTCTGTAAAATTATTAATTATTACAGGAGAGTATAACTCTACTCTGTCAGAATATACAAAGACATTATTAGGAAAGTAAAAATATGGGCCTTTGCCAAAATATTCAAGATTAGTTTCTCAAGTATCATTTCTCTTAACTATCCTTAAGTTCTCTTTGCTTTGCTGAAATAAATTTTTTGTAGTCATATACAAGGGTGATGTTGTGGCCATGAAAATTTTGGTCATTCATAATTGGCTTCCTTTTTCTTTCAGAAAATTTTGCAAAAAACTATGTTATAAACATTCAGTTCTGAAGTGTATGTGTACATCTGTGCTGCTCTGTCACCACAAAACAACAAAATACTTCACAGTATATGTAGAATTGTATTGTAAGGGCTGAAACGGAAAATCCAAAGAATCGCTGATGTCCCAAAGGCATATAGTGATGGGGAACTCATCAGGTAAAAATTCACAGGACATCAATTCTAGTTGCTTGTTATCACAGGCAAACACATCAAACCAAGTCTTTTAGATTCCTCTCACAGATAAATCCTGCATTTCTTTTTCTTTTCAACGATATATTGGCATCTCATCTGGTGGCATGCAATGAGTTATTTAATAGAAAAGCAAGTATTTCTACTGCTCTGTTGTTTCCAGCAGAAGAGCCCACTGTTGGTAGATGAAATTCTTGCTTTAAGCCCCAAAGTTCGTGGCATCACTTCAAATACTGTTGAACTTCATCTTTGCTTTAGCCTAAGGCCAGGTTTTTAATGTTATATTCCAGTCTTCTAAACTGAAAATATTCACATCTGATGTCCCCACATTTTTCAGCAAAAATTGTGGAAGCACTATCCAAGTTGCAATAGTCAGTATGACTTTTCCAGTACAGATGAGATCTACATCTAGGGAATTATTTTGCTGCTTGCCCAATTGAGGCTGTGGAGTTTTTCTTCCCTTCAAAAATAGTGGCAACTGAATCCAAGAACAGAAATCTCAGTTTCACACATCAGCATTAGTAGTTCTTCTCATGATATCTTTCCAAAACTTATCCCTGTATTTTTTATCGCAATTGGTAAAAATTCAAGAAGGGTCTTCCACGTAACTTTCTCACAATATATGGCCAGCCAAAAGAGCTCATACTTAAACCTTTTAGCTGAGAGAACCAAGTCTGCCTTAGTGTTGAGGACCACATTGTCTCAGATTTTGGTGGGGAAGGGGCATGAATGACCATCCATTAGGAATTCTTACAGAAACTTTTCCAGAAACACACTGGCCTAGAAGTGAAAAAGTACAGCAGGTCTTTGAAAAAAAAAAAAAAAAAAAAAAAATTCAAGTAACATCATAGAATCATAGGATTATAGAATAGTTAGGGTTGGAAAGGACCTTAAGATCATCCAGTTCCAAACCCTCTGCCATGGGCAGGGACACCTCACACTAAGCCATATAACCCAAGGCTATGTCCAACCTGGCCTTGTACACCACCACCGATGGAGCAGTCACAACTTCCC
>JAOEHX010057515.1:1824-16385 GCA_025448015.1 Bolborhynchus lineola
GCAGCTTCCCCCAGGGTGAGCTCTAAAATGAGTGTTGCTTAAGCCTTGATATATATATACACACACACATATATATCTCAACAGTGTGCGCGCACACACACGCACACATATATATGTATATGTGTTGTTTCCAAAGAGTGTAATGTATCTGTACCAGGAATCATTATCTGGAAAATAATTATGAATGTTGGGGAAATAATATTCAGGTCATATATTTAGAAGACTGTACTCAGGCTGAGAACATATGCTATTCATGTGTGTCTTCTAAAAATATTTTCACATGCAAATTACACACCCGTTGGTTGTTTCCTTCAAACCAGATTGTCACTGCATGAAGGTCCCTGAGAAACTGAACATGGAGTGGGAGGTACTGACTGAAAACCTTTACTCTGAAGGTTTTGTTTCTCAGTTTTTGCTTGCTTGGCTTTCCTTCTCCTTTTTCCAAGAACTAACAAAATAACATTAAAATTTAAACTTGCAAAGTAATGTTTTGGAAATGTAAGAAGAATAAAGGAACTAATTGTTTCCCTACTGTGGAGTCTGTAGCCTTGCTGGAGTAGGAGGAATCCATTCACTACTCTGAGTTAAAGGCAGACTTATTTTTTTTTATCTCTGTTCTTAAGAGTAGTCCTTATTTTGTCATACTTAAGAGGAGTATGTTCTTTGTTCTGTAGCAAAGAGAGAAACCAAACACTTTAGTCCTGATGCTGTGTCCTCAAAAACTGCTGCAAAGATTTCCAGTTAGGAATTGCAGCTGGCCTTCTTAATTTTCTTTTTATTATTTGAGTTATTTTACCTCCCTGTCCTACAGCCTGTAGGCTTCTGACCCCAGTCCAGTAGGGAGCAATAGCCAAAACTTTCTGCCTTTGTGTTTTCAGAAATGAATTATTCTCAGGACTATTTCTATTAGGAAAGTCTCAGTGATAAAATGTTGCTTCAGAAACCCCTGTAAAGATGGGTGATGTTTGGTATGGTCATGATTTCAGCGTTGTGCACTTATGTCCTTAAGGACCTGGCATAAGTCAAACAAAATTCACATCTCTGTATGAGTACAGATCTTATCTATCTTGATTATGATGGCAAGGACTTTAAAACATGATATGAAAGGATGAAGATGTGTTGCTTTAAAGACATAGGAAATAAAAAGTATTAGAGCAAGTCAAGTGTTTTGAAGTTAAGGGAACAAATCATAGATAGTATTTGATGCCCAGATATGTTACATTGGTTTCTGATCTCATACGGGTTTTCTTTAATTGATGTTGCTCTTTAAAGGCAGCTTATATTTGACTCTTATTTTTGTTTGGTCTTTATAATAGCTTTCTGTTCTTCTGCATGAAAGTCTGAGATTTCAAAGATTTGGGGGTCTGTTGCCTTTTTTTTTCTTAATTACGATTATAGTTTTAAGTGATTGACTTATGACAGAATTCAAACACAGGTGTTTTAGTTTTGCGAGTGGTGATTTTCAGCAATAGCAGCTGAAGGCAGTGTTTTACAGGACTTGTTGGGGTGATGTAAAATGTGCTGTTTCTCTTTTGTATTTATAAAAGGGAAATCAACTCTGAGTTACATCCGTGCAAGTATACAGTATTTGATGCAACACATGAACCTCTTAAAAAAAGGGTTTAATTGTTTCATTCTGGTTGTGAAGTGGCTTTGAAGACTGGCTGGTTTGTCTTCTTGAAAACAAGTGGTAATCAAACATTAATTAAAGTCAAACCATTGTGACTTTGGGAAAGTGTTTCTAAATATCTTGCCTGCAGAGCTTGATTCAGATGTTAGCAGAATGAAGAATATTAAGTAACATACTCGCTGTCCAAGAAATTAACCAGTTCTTGTTAGACTCTGTAACATGCCTCGATGTTTTTCATCTAATCATTTCTGCTGCTTTCAAAAGCAAGGGGTCTCTTCAAGTAAATTGATTTTGTACTGCAAGATGGCAATCCATCCTGAGAAAGAAGGAGCAATGTTATATTTCGTGGAAAGTTTAAAAGTGACAGTTTATATATTCTTGCTTATCTAGGTAAACTTATGTTGACATATTATTATCTATTCATTAGAGACTTTCCCTCCAGTACTTACTGATGCTTTTTCTAAGTTTTATCACTGTTATCTTGTGGTCCTTTTATTTTGTTGGATATTTTGCTCTGTACTGCCCCATTTAGGAAAACATCCTGTGTAAGGGTGCTAGTAGTGCTATAGCCACAAATGCCACATGTGAGCAGAGGCTCCAGTTGCTGGCATCTCTTTCTAATAAGTGCTGTATAAATGCAAAGAAAGACTAATGCTTGTTCTGAAAATACCTATGTTTCTTGAATTGCCAACATATTGCATGCTTCCCCGATTTCCCACACAATTGCAGGAGTCTAGATAGTCTGTTCAACTTGGTGGGACTAATTCTGTGTGAACTTACAGCCTTTGCAAAATCTTTCCTTTTTGAATTATCCTTTGGTGGTTTTTTAATGTCTAAAAGTGTGGTATCAAGCTTGGAGTTAATGTGTATTTCTGAAGCAGCTGGTAAATCTCTTGATATGAATTCATTCCTTAGGTTGGGTTTGTCAAAGAAAAGAATTTGTCTTTATGAAGTGTAGCGTATAGATATTTTTATGTCAGTTTTTATTTTGTGGTGGTGCTGAAAGGCCACATCATGATTGAATTTTGTTATGTTGGTAAGAATACATGTGGTTCTTCACCCTCAAAAAGCAAACATTTTGGGCCTGGAGACCATTATCCTTCTGTAAATAAATAAAAGTTTGAGGAAAAATCCCCAAACTGTTTGTAGAGTGTTTTTATCTAATTCAGGTCCTGGGCTAGCAGAGGATGTGGGGAGTTGACATGGGGGGATGATGGTGGTGACAGAAGAAACTATTGTTTTTTTTTCCCTGGAGCCTAAAATATCGATAGTTCAACTTCTAGCTGAAACCTATAACCACCTTTGTGTTGCTGAAGTCAATTTATCACCTCTCATTCTCATGTGTTGCAACTTACTGGCCTGTTAAATAAATCTAATTGTATGTCATCTTCCCTGTCAATTTCTCAGCTTTTCTTGAAAATTAGGGATAATATGTTCCAAAGCTGTGATAATGTTCAGTAATTGTTCTAGATAAAGCATAATTTCTACTTCTGTCTTTAGGACAGAAGGGAATGGCTGTAATTGTCTTTTTCAGTCTGATAGTGCTTTTTCCTTATATCAGGAATGTTACTCACTGGCCACGCTGGTAATTTTCATGTAACCTGTAGTGTGTTAGTGCAGAAGTTCTTGAGGTGTGCTGGTGCCATGTCATCTATATACTGATGTTGTTCTCCATATACAGTACGATATACTTGACACTCAGCTCTTCTTTTCTTTCTTTTTCATTTGTTTGTTTCCTAGTTCAGGTTGTCAGAAGTAGTTTTGTACCTTGGCCAAAACTGAAAACCATCTGCTTTCTATATGGCAGCAACACCTAGCAAGGTTTGGGTATATCTGTCTTGGTAAGATATCATGAGAGCCTCTCCTTGCAATTTGTTCCCTTTTTCCTCAGACAAGGTGTCAGAACACTGACTTGTTACTGTGGTGGTCAGGTGCTGAGCCTCCTGCCTCAGTTAGAATGCCAAATACTATATACTAATATAAAAAGTTACCACAAACATGGAAACACAGTTAGTTTTGTTGCAAACGGGTATTCTTTAGTAAAAAATTACTTGTAAAACCAAAAGCAATATAGTTTGGTGTTAAAAGGCAGCTTAAATATTTAGTAGAATCAATTATTCAGCTTTATTAGCCAGAAAAAGATGAAAGTTTCTTGATAAAACTGTAAAAGAAAGGTATCTAAGGTAGAGATTTTGCTGGTGAGAACATTCTGTCAGTCTGGGGAGCTGTCTGATCTCTCATTTTGCTTTCAGAGTTGCTTGCTTGATTCCTGGCTCTTGCTGCTTCCTACCTGCATCTTTCAGCCATGTTCCTTTTCCATGTTTGTGTTGGTCCACATGCACATGGACAACGCCTCATTGTGTGACATAACTTCTGCTACATATGCAGAAGTGGGAAGGTCTGCTGAGAGGTCTAAATTTAACTCTCTTTGTGGATAATAAAGAGTAACATTCTTGGAATACCCTGTACTTAAAGAGCTAGTGTATCAGGTCAAATAAGAACAGGCCCTCTATGCAGCTTACCATGTGGCAGTGGCTATTAATGAATGGCTTGTAAATAATGCCTTGAGCTGTTGCATTTGAAAGGTTTTCAGTGTATTTTTTAAAATACTGGTGTTTAAAAATGCCTTTCAGATAGGCCTAAGACCAAGGTTATCAGAGCTGCTAAAGTCAATTCCTTTCTATATATCCTACTACTGTTTATTTCTTGTTGCTGAAGTTACCACTTAAATCACATTTTTACGGTTTACATGAAGTGTCCACGGGAAACAAAATGACCATGAAATCCTAATGAAAGAACAAGTAAATAAAATATTCTGTTCCCTTTCAGTTGTATTAAATAGATTTAATTAAGTTGTTTTAATATCTGAAGTAACAAATTATTTACTGGTTGTACAACAGGGTTTTAAGTTCTTCCACAAAAAAAGAAACAGAATGAAAATAGTGATGGTAAGTACATATGTCAAAGGCTTTTTAAGAGCAGGATTGGCTGCGTTTTCAGCCAAGTAGCTGCAAAAGGAAAGGTAAGCAAAGATACTGCTTTAGTCAGTATCAAGTCTAAATAAAGCTTTTAAAGGACAAAACCAGCAGATCTTAGCTGGGAAAGCAAGGCAGAACAAACTGACAGCAGTAGTAATGTGGGAAGTAAGATAATGACTGCAAGCATGAAATTCAGATATAAAAAGGCTGCCACAGAGTCATTTTTGAAGAGGGTGTGATACTGGGCTTTTTAAAATTATTATTCTTCTTTTCCATATATATATAAAATATACTTTTTCCAAAGTTTATACTTTCATATATATACTGTTATATATGTCACCTTATATTGTTAGAATTAATCCAGAGGATGCCATGAAGATGATCAGGGGGCTGGAACAGAGTCTTCTATGAAGACAGGCTTGAGAGAGCTAGGCTTGTTCAGCCCGGGAAAGAGAAGGCTATGGGGAAACCTTAAAGCAGCTTCCAGTGCCTAAAGGGGGCCTATAAGAAAACTAGAGAGGGACTATTTACAAGGACATGTAGTGAGAGGACAAGAAATAATGGCTTCAGGGTGAAAGAAGGTAGATTTAACTTAAATATTGGGAAAAAATTATTCATTGTGGGGTTGGTGAAACACTGGAACAGTTTGCTCAGAGAAGTTGTGGCAGCGTTTGAGGCCGGGTTGGAAAAGGCTTGGAGCAACCTGGTCTAGAGGAAGGTGTCCCTGCCCATGACAGGGAGTTGGAACTGGATGATCTTCAAGGTCCTTTCCAACCCAAACCATTCTGTATTTCTATGATTATTTAGAAGATGAGGTTTTTTTCTCTTATTTAGTTAGGGCTGCAGAGTTCATGTATCTCCAGAGCATATATAAAACTCTTACTGTATTTCATGCTTCAGGACAGAAGGACATTACTAAACTTAAAAAGCAAAATCAACTTCCTTTTGTAGTTTTGTGGTGCTGAGTAATCATGGTTTTAGAAAACATTTCATCTTTTTCTTCTTTTTACATTTAGATTTTTCAGTGTTGTGGGGCTTTTGGTTTTTTCGTTTTGGCTTTTTTTATTATTAGTGGTGCTGTACATATGAAGTCACTTCTAAGTGTTCAAAAGAAAGGTGTAAACATCTGAATACAGATCCAAAATGGAGATCCTTATTAGAACTAAATTGGAGGAACAAAATAAAACGACAGTACTAAAACAGAGATTCCCAGGCTGACTCTGCTGAAGTTCAGTCACTGGCATTGATTACTGAAGGACTGTTAGTGCCCGTGGTGTTAATTTCTCTGGTTTTATTGGCATCTATCAGATCAAGGCCTCTAGCCTACATTCACCAACCTGTTAAACACACCTGAAACCAGGACCCCACTCCTGCTTTGCTTACTGGCTTATCACCTCCTACTTCACTCCATCTCTTTTTCTTGTATATCAGAATCTACTCTTGTACAGCAGGCCCACTTCAAAAATCACTCTCAAAACAGTACTTGCTCGAAAGATGTTGAAAGTTAAATTAAAGTGTGATACAGGTACACCTGGGAAGTACTGTAATGTACCATGCTTAGGAATAAGGTTCAATAAGGAACTGGTCCCATAAACCCATCTGCAGATAAAGTAATCCTATCAAAGGCAGTTGAGTGCATTTGATTGAGGATTACAAGTGATTAGTGGTCTGCAAGGTTAAGAGTATGACCTGTATCATTAATGAGTATTCACATATTAATGCTGCTTGGAGAAAAGGTTGAACTAGATGACCTCTGAGGTCTGTTCCAAGTGGAATAATTTCATTATTAGCACACTTATATTGTTCAGATAGACATTTCATTTATTAAAAACATATTAATTGAATAAACTAAGCTCTGGCAACTCATCACAGTTATTCTACCTATTGCATCGTGTTGTAGCATGGAGTTGCAAATTTGACCCGAGTTTAACATTTAAAACAGTAAGAAAAATACACCCATGCCCTTTTGTCTAATGCTCTGAATTCCTTGTATACAGTTTTGTACCAGATTTAATTAATTGTAAAAGAATTCCTTCCTAGCACACAGTTGACATGGTTCCAGATCTGGAAGTAGTCCAGAGTTGAGTGCCTGAATGTTTGATGCTTTATGTGCAGTTGAACTGTGTGAATGGACTTCAGCTTTCTCTGCCTAATTCATTATCACTAGCCCTGAGACCACAGTAGCAAAGGCATCAGTGCAGGTTAGCAGTTTAAGAAAGGCTTGTAGCCCTAAAAACTCCTTACAAAGCAAGGACTTGGAATATGGGAGGGCATTCTTACATTAAAAGAGCAACCAAACTAACCCACTACCACCCCAAAATAACCCCAACACAACCCCCCAATGTTACAATGTACTGCATAGATTCCGATATATGTAGATGTTGAGACACAACTGGTTGTGTCTCAATGACACCTTAGGTGACTATTAAGATGAACAGTCTTTATCATTATTTAAGAAATTGTATTTGGATTAACAGTAGTATCACCCTTCTCATTAAGATGTGCAGGGAATTCATATGGATCTCCTTCCTGTGTGTGGATAAAATTTGTACCTGTTGGTACTTCAACTATTCTCATTTAGTACTGTTAATGAATTGCTTTTAAGCCAGAAATTGGTGATGAGGAAGGAAATCTAAAAATTACTGGCTGTAAAAGGCCAATCACTTTCACATGCACGTGACCAGGAATGTTTTTGGGTAACTTTTTAATCATTCCAAATATGTGAATTAAGCACAGTAACAGGATAGTGCTGTTGTCATGTCTTATTGGTAGCAGCATGTTTCAGGGAAGTACTTGGGGTTTTGTACACTTTTCTATAAAAAGAAAAGGAGGATGGTAACACAGCAAGTAATGTGTAAGGACTCGACAGGTCTTACAGACTTTTAAGGAGTACAGAAAGCAACTAAAAGGAGTAAGAGGCACAAGGAGAGAGCAGAGTTACTTCTTTAGGCTGTTCTTCACTACAGAGATGTTGTGGACATTTTATTCTCTCTAAATAATGTTGATGGGGCATCACCTGATTATCCGATTAGAGAATCAAAAGATTGAATGCTAGAATAAGGTGCTAAAGAACCCTAAGTCATATAAGTACTTGATGTGATTCATTCATTCAGTTGTTCTGAAGGATGAAGTGGCTGATCTGCTAATAGCAATGCATCTTGTTAGGATGAGGTGTTGTGCCAGAAGTCCGGAAGCTGTCAGGTGGTATACATACTGTACTTTTGAATACAAAGAGCAAATCTGGAATTTGCAGACCAAGGACTTATATTTTAATGCCACATAAGTAGGTTTGAATACTAAATGGACAGTCAAGTAGTTCTGTGAGCAAAAGGTCCAACAGCGCCTCATTTTCTGTGTAGTATCTTAGAGGAAATGAAAACTACCAGCTGCAGCTGGGGTACTTACAAGGTGTCTCTCTTAGGTATGTATTTGTTCTCTAATAACATGGGCATATGCTGCAGCCTCTACTTCAGTTTGGGTGTCCATCTTCTCTATCCACATGCCTAGTACTAGGAATTCTGGAATCTCTCAATTCTTATTAAACTGTAAATGACTTGTGAATCCTCATCTCTGACAAAACTGTCAGAAATCGGGTAGTGGGTTCGAATGTTAGTAAGGGTCGGGCATAACCTAGGGAGATACATTAAAAAGCATTAATCTCTTCTGTCTTTAGCAGTCTAAACAATGATCTAAATTGCTTCTGTTGTTAGTGGAAGAGAGGTGCACACCCACATATGTATTCATATGCTTGCGTGCCATGTGTAGTTCATCCCACCTTCTTAAATTTACAACGTATGGCCTCTGGCAGGAAACTGTCTCTGTAACCCAAGCAATTTTGGTGTGGCCATACAAGCCTGTGCAATTGCAGGGATAATGTACTGTGATGCAGAGATAGAAAGGAAAGTTAAAATAGTCCAAGAATACCCTACACTGCTTTCAGTGGCAAAGCTGTCATCTATCTCATAATTTACACTTAGGTGACAACAGTAGTTCCTGAAGTGCCGACATTTGTAGATGCAATTAGCTGTGCCTGTTTCCTAATTCTCCATCCTGTTGTATTAGCATAGTCATTTGTGTTGTAATGCAGTGACTTGGATCAGAAAATTTATCCAGACTTCAAGAGTATTGCAAGAAACAATTTTTAACCAAAGTTAGTTCCTTAACATGGCAAAAAAATAGTGAGTGGCTCCACCAGCAGATGCATCTGCACAAATGAGATTGTGGCACAAACATGAGAATAAGCAGCAGGAGGGTTATCTCTGTTTGAATTGGCACTTTTACCAAAATAGATGTTCATGAAATTACGCCTCTAGAATCTGTTTTAGAAGTGATTGTCTGCAAATAAACATACAAAGTAAAATACTGTATGTGTTGTATAAAATCAGAGAAAGTTGTGAGGAATTTGAGAGCTGGATATATTAGTAAATAATGGTAGATGTCATTCTGTATTTGTGGTTATAAAATAATTCACACTGGAAGGTACAACTTGAATTACTTGAAGTTAATTCAAAATTACAAGTAAATCATCTGCAAAAATACACATGATTATACATGCCCCGGTGAAAACTTACTTGCTGTGCACCCACTGTACAAGAAATAGGCCTAAAATTTGTTGAAATTGTGCTTTATAGTACTATTTATTTAGAAGCTCTTTATTGATCAGTGCACATACATATCCTTTGTGTGGTTTTAAATGTTATGGATACATAACAAGTTCTTGAAAACTAAGTATAGTCTTTTCAGTAAATTTGCTTATAACAAAGCCACTGTATTTCTTGCTTTCAGTTCAATCTCCTCAGATAAACTGGAAATTTTCAATAATGGCAATACATTCATTCTGCCATTTGGAGGAGCCTGTGCCACAGAATAATGATCTGAAGAAAGCTCACTTATTTGCAAGGAAGAGACTTCATTTGGGAAGTAGTTCCGATGCAGCTAAGAGATGCTTTGTCCTGTTCAGGTTAGTACTTTGTTTTGTTTTTATTGTACTTACTTGGTTTGGTAGGCTGGTATTTAATTTAAATTAGCATACATGCAGTGTTATGTCAGAGCCTGACAGCCTTTGTGTTGGTCATTTGGTATATAAATGATCTTGAAATGAAAAGGCACATGCAGTGGCATGCACACTTACAAGATGTTTGGAGGGAAATTGTCTGAAAAATTATTTTAGCACAATTTATTATGTGTGGAGTAGTTGTTCAGGATGGAGATTATGGTGATCGTAATGCCACGATTCCCTTTTGCTATGAGTTCTTTTTCAGAGTTTTCTTATGTGTTTATTTTCTGAATTCAATATTCTGCTAGCCAGAATTGCTGTTTTGAATGTAAGTGTTAATTATTAAGTCTCAAATCATTCAGGGGAAATAAAAAGGAAGCCACAGTCAGGTTTTCACAACCTAAAATACCTTCAAATTTTCCACTTAAAAAAAAAAAAATCAGGTTTTTAATGTTCTGTCAGTCAGAATTTTTTTCTAAAATGGATCCTTAAATCTGGGCATGCTAACACTGGATCAGGATTTAATTTTAGGTGAATGGTTACTGTAAGTTGTGGGGTTTTGTTTGTTTGTTTTTTCTAGACATCCAATTATTTTTACAACATAATGACTTCCCAGCAGTAGTTGCTTTATAGTCATATTCTGCATAAGAACTGCTTGCAGTGTACAAGTGATGATACAGAAAAAAAAGAAACTCATAAAGCAAAAAACTCCAAAACCCCACAATCGAATTGCTTCTTATCAGAAAGGCAGAGCTTGCCAGCCTTTACAGTGGTGCACACAGGTCTAGAACCTTTTTATGATATCTACTTTGTTGTTAAATTACTAGATCACTTACATACATAAAAAATCTCTCTCTAGATGTATATATTATCTGAGAAGCTTTCACAATGCCATTTGCGTTGCTTGAAGTCCTACAGAATGAGAAGTACTGGATTTTTCAAATTTAATACTGTTTTATCTTTTGGGTCCAGAAGCTCCTGTTCTGCCTGATTTTGTGCACTTGCTTAGCTTCTTATCAATGCTACTAACTTCTTATCAATGCTATCCTGATACAGTAATGATGCTGAAGAACTTCAGTGACACAGAAAGAACTGTACTATTTTAGTGTAGGCCTGTAGTCCTACAAAAAACATGAAGATACTGTTTGAAATCTCTACAAACATAACGGACAAAGTTCAGAAACTAGTTAAGAAAAGCTTTTGAACTGTTAGGGTCCTCCATACATGGACAGCACTAGTGAAAAAGAGGCTGTTCCTTCAATGAAGTTATAGATCTTGAAGTGCATTTCAATGAAATCGTCACGTGAGAATTAATTTTGGAGATACTTCTTAAATGTTCTGGGTTTATTTTGCAGTATGAATGCTATGTGTCCACCAGATACCAATTTTAAAATATTTTTTTAATAAATGCTCCAGAATTATGAAAACTGAGGGCTTTGATACATCTGACTTTGTTGTTAATGTATTTGAAGAACAATTTTCTTAAGCATATTAGGTTTTCCTCTTGGTGAGAATGTATTCTAGCTGTACATGAAGTCAAACTTTACTGAACATGGTTCCATAAAAGCCAAAGTAGGACACAAGTAAAACATAAAACAAATTCAGCATTACTCGTTAATAGTGCTTATGATGTTTATAATATGGATATTGAGAGCAGTGAGTGTATTCTTCTGAATCTTTCAGCAGAACTATTATTGTTCCTAGTAGAACCTCCTGTTTGTGGACAAAACTGGGGTTTCCTCAAAGAGAGTCCTGTATCTGAAGAGCGAGAAGGTAAGGTATTTGAGATTATATCATTCCAGCAAACAGTTAAAAGCAATTTCAGTGATGCACACAAATATACAAAAATACTTGATTTCTCATGCATCAAGAAGTCTCAAATTGTTTATATCAGTTTCTGTTTGTTGTTTGTTTGGTTTTTTTTTTATCTCATGGGTGGAATTTCTGAAAGTACTCAGTTCTGCTTTCTAAATGTGTTTTCCATGAAATCAATGAGCTGACCTGAGTGGGAATAAAGGTTGGTTTATCTTTAGTGAGACAAAGTTAAGTCATCGCTAAGTGGTTTTGAAATCTCATCCTTGAAACACTAGGTCTTTGACATTCAGTGGGATGAGATCTCAGAACAGACTGACTACTGGGGACTCCTAAGCTACAGTTCAGGTAAATAACTTCTTTGGAGGAGGAACTTAAAGGTTTCTTCTTTTGAAAATTATGATAATTAAGTACCAAAGGGTGCAACTTAACTATAAATATTTTTCACTTAACATTTACATTTAAAATAGATATGCCTACATTTGTGAGAGGTTTTGTTAGTTACAGTTCAAACATTATATAGTCATCTAACATTTCAGCAGTCCTGTTTCTAAAGAGGACTTTTTTACTGGCACAGAACATGAATCTCTAGTTCTATTCCCAGACACATTTTTATCTTGTTTTCCAACATGTAGCTGTGAGTGCGTAGCTAGTTCAGCTACTGCAATTTCCATTTTGCAAAGACAGAGATGTCTTTTGGTAATGCATGCATAATTTAGATGTAACAGCTTCTATATTGGAATAAGTGTTAGGGGCTCTGTTCTGATCATGGGATTAACTTGGTTCGTTCCCTGCTCCAGCTGGTCCCCACTTTCTCTAGGGAAAGGGTAGCTCAGTTTGTGTTGTGGCAGCTCAATGCATTTTGTAACCTTAAGCCTTGCAGTCACCTGGAACTGATGCTGCTGTACTTTATTTCTGATCTCAGAAAGCACAGTGGTGCAGTGGGTACTGCCGCCTCAGTAGTGGAAGCAGGAAACTTGGAGAACAGGGTAGGCAATGGGAACAGGAACTATTACGGCCATCTCCAGTAATCTGTCCTAGTTTATCACCCAGTTTCCTCTTTGACTCTCTGTTTTGGGGAAGAGGGGGAGGAAAAGGTGGAAAATAGTTCTGTAATTGGTACAAAAAGAGCAAGAATTTTTTTTCTGTCTAAAAAATGAGAAGTTTTCCTCTGCATGATAGTGTTCCAAAGAGAAAACATTACAGCTTTGGGGATTTTTTTTTTAAGATTTTTTTTTTTTTAAGGGCTTGCCTAATTTCAATTGCAGACTTACTTTCTTGCCTTCTTCAAAACCAGAAAGATACTGTAAAGGATCTGGATTTTGAGATCAAGAATAAAAACTGGGAGTATTTTAAGAGAACAGATTACAACAAATCAGATACATGTATTATGTTTAAAAAATATTCAACTTCAGTGAACCATTAACCTCAATGAAGTGATACAAGATTCCTGTTTTCAGTTCTACAGACAATGCAGACTGTGAGAGGAATAGATGCATCTGAAGTAGATTATCTGATATAAGAAAATAAGCAACTATTCCTGCCAAGGAATTGGTTAAACAAAACTATTAAAATACAAGTATTTTCATAGTAGCTCTCTAATTAATTTAAGTAATTAATGGAAGAAATATCACGTTCTTGTAGTAAATTGCATGTTTCTTCAGGGATGACAAAAAATACAGATATTTTTTCTTGCCCTTGACAATTCAGTAATTCTTGTCATGGATATACTAAACAACTGGGGGTGAATTTCTGCACCTCTTCAATTTGTAAAGTCATAAAATCTGACCAACAGTTACTAAGAGTTCTTGATAGTTGAAAGAAATCACATAGAAGGACAGCACATTCAGTCTTAGAGAAGTGATGTATTTTAAGAGACAGACTGTATCACTGTAGGTAAGGATGTGCCATTAGCACTGAAAAGTAGAAGCATGGTATCTGAGCAATGTAGAAGCTGTGCACATACCTCTTTTTGTGCCAAATACATTGATATATTTGTATTACGGAATATATTTGTTCCATTCCTCTTGGTACACAATTAGCTTCCTCTCCTTTGTCTCTAACAGATGCCTCTTACCTTGTTCTTGGGACTCATGATCCAAGAGATCTCTGTCTGAGAGAAGGCTTGTTGGCTGTGAGAACTGATACATAGCTCCCCTTAGGGCTTAACAATGACAGCAGGACTGGATACCACCCAACAGCTATGCCAGTTCTGATTCCCTCCATCATGACATTCTTTTGAGGGCAGGCCCAGAAATTTGTTATCCAGATCATCAACATCCAGCTTCAATACGCTCCTTTTGGATCCCACCATTTTAATGTGGTCATATTGAATTGGTTGGTTCTATTTTTGAAGGGGGAAACTCTTCTGCCCTATCTGCAGTAAGGCTATGGGTGTTTCAGGGTCTTCTAAGAGATTATCTCATTCCTGACATGCTCACCAAGATGAGGCAATAAAGCCTGTGTGGTGCCTTGAAAATTAACTTCCTTATCCTACTGTGGATGGGTAATTGTGTAGGTTACGGAATATCATCTTAGAGGATACAAATACTATACTTGGTATCAAATGAGTGTTCCGATCAGTACATCAGAGATGGAGAATTGGTGATCTGAATTTCATTTTATGCAGCAGTGTGAATACAGCAGTCCTTCAGAGACCTGGTTTTGGTTCATATTCTTAATGAACCAAAACCAGTTATATCTAGGCAGCCAACGAAAATGGATCTATCGTAGCTTGTGGACATAGATGGAAAAATATCTTTTACATATTGGTTTTGGTTCATATTCTTAACGAAGCACATACAGTTCACCTTTGATAAGCTTGATATTTTACTTTATCCAAAGATTTCTGGGACCTGGAGTCTTATTTTCAGGGGAGACAGATGGGGAGACAAAAGCATGCATGCATTTTTCTTGAGTCTGGTTTGGAAGCTACTGTAAAACAAGTCATAAGTAAGGAGGAAAATGCATTCTTGTTTTACCACGTGATTCTGGTGTCTCAATTCAGTTGTCTTGAGGATACCATTCATAGTGTCCTAATGGGAACACACTGGTTCAAACATTATAATTTTTTAACTCTTTTCTCCTTTAAGGACTACCTGGGGAAGTAACTGAAATTTGTTCCTTTAGAAGCAAAAACACTGGG
>JAOEHX010057520.1:0-45158 GCA_025448015.1 Bolborhynchus lineola
AGGGGAAGGCATGGTGCTCCTGGCACCATGCTACTTCCCTGTGGATCACAGAGAGAAGGCTTAGGAAAACAGACATATTTTAGAGACTGATTTTTAAAAATTTTTTTTATCTTTCCTGTTTATCTTCTAAGAATCACATAAAACTAATCTAGCCAAGATATGTCAACTGTGTTATACTGCTTGGAAGTTTGTAAGATGTGTAACGAGCACAGGAGACTGTGGAGAATAGAAATACCTGCAAACACTCACATCCCTCTAGAGGCTCTTTGGATGGCTAGGCAAAATACTTTCTTTTTTTCATTTCTAAATACAGAGTTTTATTTCTGTTCCATCTCAAAGCAGAGACAACAACCTTTGCTAATGTCAGTAAAAATACAAATACTTCTTATGCACAATGCTGCAGGGATTTACCAGCCTTTCCTTCTCCCCCCACTATTCTGTGCTTCTCTGGAGGAACTACTAACATTATAGTAACAAGTTGCAAAATATAAACCACATTGTATTTAATTTACAGCTTATTTTGTGCCTCAATAATGAATATTTACTGCATATGAAGATGAACCTGTAAATGTACTGCATTCATATATTTATAATATTTATATAAACATTTATAACAATTATGCCATAACAATTGTATAATTATTAATATATATAAATAATAAGGCACATTCTCTATTAATTTGTCTTCGGTAATCTATTTTATAATTTACTCCAATACTCAAACTTCAGACTGTTGTTAAATGACCATCATGATAAAGCACTTAATAGATTATTCTCCTTCATCTTGTGCAAGACAAGAAATCCCTTGTCTCATGGCTCCCATCGGGCATTATGAGCCCTCCCTGGGCCCTCTCATCCTACAAATGCTCTGAGCAAGCTGTTCAGAGCTCAGCATCCCGTCCTGCAGCTGATGGCAGCTCACAACACTGTCTGCTGTCCTAACCACAGCTTTGTCCCAGAGCATATGTGGCTTTGTCCCAGAACCTGCAGCTCTGTCCAGCCACCCATAGCCACAGCAGGCTTCTGCTTAAGGATTGACCCTGGGTTAGGCTTCACTGTGGAGGACACTGGAGATTCCCATAAGCAGGGAAATACGTAGAAGCAACCTCAGCTCTTCCCAGATTCCTGATGCAGGACCTCAGCTTCACTCCGTGCAGTGACTGTTGGTTCACACTAGATGAAGCTAAACTCAATTAAGCCATTGCTGTCACAAAGCAGCTTATCAGATTTGGTGATCTCTCTCCTTTCCCTAATACCTCCCAAGGATGCTGGGCAAGGTGCAAATCTCAGCTCAGGCATACCTCCCCTGGAACAGGTGTGAACAGCAGCAGCATTTTCAGCCTGCAGTGGTGCTTAGCAGCCTGAAGAAGTTGATGGAGTTCCTCGTGCCATGCCAGTGGCTGGTAGGAGACCTAGCAAAGGAAGGTCTGAAAGTCAAATGCAGCAAAAACATTAGTTTCCTTCGAGCTAACACTGGACCACCACTGCTGAATAGACAAGAGAGGTACAACCTCCCCTGGCATCACCCAGATGTGAGCATCTTCTTTAAGAAGGGTTAAAAACAAAGGCCCACCAAACTTGGTGGAGTTTGGAAGCTCTGCACATATAGGAATTTCCTTCTGCTCCATCTGGGTTCAGGTGATGGCCTGAAGCGTGAGCTTTAAATACCCTTGAATCAGCAGTGCAAACATTAGCATTATTTACTGCCTTCTCTAAAAAGTGGCACTGCAGCATCCCATCAGACAACCTGTCAGAGCACAGGGAATTGTAACACCACTGAAAAGTGGGGCTAGGAAACACTCTCCGCATGGCCAAGAGGCAAAGAGATGACTGGAGATCCAGACAGCCATTTGTTTCCTGAGTTCCAATGAGAAGACTTTTTTTCTGTGACTCTATTTCCTCTCTATCGAAAAGGAATTATAAAAATCCCTCTCCTCAAAATGAGGAAGGGCTGCTTCTGATATGCTCAGATGTCCCAGGGTTGAAGATGCACCTGCTGTCTTACTGCATTCTCAAGTCATTGGCAAAGCCTGGAGGTCAGTCTGTGCTCTGGCACAAGCCAGGAGTGGGTCAGGGAATTCTCCAGACAAGGGGTTTCAGTGGCTCTGAGGAGCTGCAGATGTTCATGCTCAGCCTTCCTAGAAAGAAAACACTCAAACCCGAGATGTTTGAGCCCCAGAGGAACTTGAGAACACAGCCCTGAGCTCAACTACCAGAGGCACAATAGGTACAGCCCCATCACAACTGGGACACAGCTGGTATTGTTGTTAAACAGGTTTTTGCCTAAGGTCGGATGTAACTCTTACAGGTAGCAGAACCACTCTTTACACTTGAAAATAAATAATATTTAACTGAAGTCCATAAAATCTAGAACACATCAATGGTAACTGTCTCATTATTATGATTTACCAGATTCCTGACCTGAGGTCACACTGAGGGTCTTCATTCTGTATTTCCTTCTGCAAACCTTTCAGCATTTCTGAGTCAATGAAATTATCAGAGACTTTCAAGAGAATCTTTTCTCTGTATGTCATTCCCCACGCAACAACCAGGCACAGTGAAGCAGGTGGTTTCAGCTGGCTTATTCCTTGATATTGTTTAGGAGCCCAGCTGGAAACATTTGGAGCTGCTGGAGCTTTTCCACACACTCTATGTAAGAGGAAGACACTTGCCAGGCTTCCCTGTGCCTGGACACTTATGAGCATGAGTTTTCTTTCCACATCTCCACCCAACTGTGGAAATCCTAAGGGAATTTCATCACCCCAGGGTTCCTTCTCATTTGATTGCATCTGGCAAACAGGTTCCAAAATTACTAGGAAAGGGCTGCCTCCACACACATCGCTGCCACAGGAGTCCCTAGAGGACTTGTTATGCACTGAATTTTGAAATCATTGAAATGTGCCATTTCTGTTTACTTGAACCACTTTTTAAACCCCAGATTTTCAGTTCGTGAATATGTGTTCTTTTTCAAGTTTTGCCTAATTTGAAAGGAGAAATAGTTTCCTTGTCTGCAGAACCTGTGCAGAATGGGAAAACAGCTCATGCTGAGGGCTCTGTTGATAATGTGTATTTATAAGATAATGCTGCTGTTGCTGTATGCTTTCTGTTCTGCACAGTTTATATCAACGTTCAATTTGGTTATAAAACAGGTGAAAGCAAGGAGCAGGTAAAGTGTGTAGCTGACACAGATGCTTAAGTTAATCCAAATTAGTTAGGAAGTCACTGCAAACTGTGGCTGGAGCTGATGGGCTTAATGTAAAGTCAGGGCAAGCTTGAAGGCAGATAAGGTCTGCAGACAAAATGAGGAATTCAGTGCCTTCTCTGTAGCCCGATTTCATGCTCAAATAGCATCTAAACTTATTGGGGCCATGAGTTCCCCCCCCAGCTACATCTGAACTTGAGATCAGTGAGGTAAAGGCTGGAGGAGAGGTGTGCAGGAAAGGCAGAAGGCACCCAGGGGAAACTCAGTCCACAAGCAAGGAGCATAGTAGCTCCCAGCTGAATTCTCCTTGCCAGGAGATCCAGAACAACACTTGCTGCTGTTCCAGCTGCCACTGGGGCAGTCACTTTTTTATCTCCACTTTCTTTCTCCCTTTGTCTCCCAGTGCTCCCGATTGGTACTTGCAGGTATCCTGCCACTGGCTGACCAAGACTGCACACTTGGAGCACTGCCCTCAGATTGGATCTCTGGACAAAATGGAAGTGCTGTCTACTATTGTGGTCAGGCTTTCAGAGGCCAGATACAAGCCAGGAATGCTAGAAATGTCCATGAGCCAGGAAAGAAGGAAATACAGTAGTGTGATGAAGGCATAAAAAATGGAATAAAAACCATCCCTGCAGTAGTGTTGTGCAGTCAGTCTCCCATGGATGCTGAAGAACTTGCACTGGTCTAAAAGATGTGCTCTCTGGGTCATTACACCTTCCAAGAGTTCATTACTGGTCTGTAGATTTTAGCATTTGTCTGTGAGGCTCTGAACATTTCAAAGGGAAATCAAGAGGCGTTGGACTCTTCTGTCAGAGTGTAGCGAGTGTTCATGTTAGCACTCTGCCACACAGTTCTCTGTGGGATGAAAGCTGTGCCCAGCCCCTAACCCCCATCCTGCCTGCATGCCTGAGCACCTGCCACAGGTCCTTTGAGGTAAGAAGAGAACGGGTTTGTCACCACTGACTTACCTGCCTAGTAGCATCCTGTGTATGTGTGTCTCTTGGCGTCAGAAATATACCATGAGCTGCTGTCTTAACCCAGCTCTGTTTGCTGGTTTCTCTCTTCACAGTCTGGCATGGGGCTCTTTCACCTGCTGCATGGCGGCCTCCGTTACTACCTTGAACTCTTACACTAAGACTGTCATTGAGTTCAGACACAAGCGCAAAATCTTTGAGCAGGGCTTTCGAGAAGAGCAGAACTTCCTAGACCAGGAAGCCATCAAGTACTTCAGAGAAAGGTCAGTGCAGTCAGTTGCTCGATCAGTGGAGGTTTTCATGGACTCTGCTAGTCTCAGAAAATCCAAGCTGTCACCCTTTCTGGCACATGTGGGTGAAGCCTCTGGGATACTTCGAGAAGATATGTTAAAGACAAACACAAAAGATCCTCCTTGATTTGTTTTTTCTTAAATTTTGTGATGTCCCAGTGCCTGCCTTTTCTTACATACTCATTAAAACACGAGACTGACAAGTCCTTACAGTATGCATCTGATTCATAGGAATTCGCAAGAAGCTATGCTACTACTGCAAGCTGATTTTCCCTCTCTGGAAAGGTAAAATTGTGGGGGTATAACAAATGTTACAGCTATCCTTTCTCAGCATGTGTAATTGGAACCTCCCAATAATGCAAACAGCTGCCAAGACATCTTCCAGCCACCACCTGGCCACTTCGGTGTTGCCATCTTCCATAGTCACATGCCCACAACCCATCCTAGTCTTCCACACAACCCATCCTCCTGAACTCCTCCACACGAATATACCGCATACTTTGTATCCACACACTGCCACACACACTGCTACCAGGGTCTTAGATGAACTCTTAAGTCCTGTCTGAGCCCCAAAGGTCCTGAGACACTCCTTTACTCTGCCTGTCACAGCACATTGCCCACCCACCACACTGCTTGCCCTATGCACTCTTGGTTGGGCCATGTGGCTGCACTGAGATACTTGCTGCCTTCATTCTTCCATGAGAAGCTTAAGGCTTTGCTTAAAATTGCAGAATGGGAACACACACAAGTACTGACCTCACACAGCCAGGAAGGTGTGATGTACTCCATAGGGGTACCTTCACAGAATGAGGAGCTGAGAGGTATAGAGAATGTTCACCAAAAACCTATTGTTGGAAGTAATGTAAAGATATTTTGGGAACAGAAAACATAAAGAGAATTAATTCCTGTTCTTCTGACCAGTTTGGCAGTTTTTCAGTGGTGGAAGAGAATGGCTGGGAAGCACTAAGGAGACAGAAGATTTGAAATGATCAGACATTTCAGTAGCAAAGTGAGGACCTCTCCTGAGGAGGAAGAACTAGAGAATTTCCATGATTATACTTTGCTTTGGTTACCCAGCCTTAAGTAACAGACTGTTGTTGCGGTACAACTTCCAAGTTTTCACTCTACCTTTCAGACAATCTGGAAGGATGAGAGAAATTATTCAAACAACCATGATTTTCCTAATTTTGCATTTAGAGATGACAGTGAATTTTAAAAAATTCTGCATGTGAGAAAAAAACCCAAACAGTGAAGAGGAAGTGGTCAGCAAGACAAATCCACACCCAGTGAGGGAAAACAGAAGACCAAATTACTGAAGTGAGAATTTCAGATGAGAGATGGGCGGAACTGTAAGCAATAATATGTTGAGTTATATTGGGAAGTGCTAAGGAAACTTGATAAAGTACTGGAACAATAAATAGCAAAAAACATTAATGGCAGAGAGGACAGTAATCATCTTTATCTCACACAGGTATTGTCCGGTTTGACTTTGATTCCTCTTGCACTCACCATATAACACACGCCCCATTTCTACATACATGTAAATCACTACCACATAACACACAAATTCATGTTGGACTGGTCATCTGGGAGACCTTCACCCGGATACACTAGATTAACAGGTGAAGGGCCTCAAAGAATGACAATAGGCCAAATGCAGCATCAAGGCTTTTTCAAGTCTCTTGGAAGGAAGGTTTGAACACACCTAGGCAGCTAGCAGGGTGTTTAACACACATATGCCCAAGGCAAGTGACAAGCCCCACTTTGGCCCACACAAACCAATGGGGTTTTAATCCTTATTTTATAAGTATTATTCAAAACAAGCTCCATACTAGGCTATGTGCATACAGAGCAGCCTGTTCCTTGTGACTGCTCTTTATACTGGTCAGAGCCACCTTGACCAGCATACAGAGGCAGTGCTTTGTCTCTACCACTTGCTTTATGACTGGACTGCATATTTTGTTCTGTCCAGTTTCTTTCCTCATTTTGAATGTGCATGAACGGTTCACTTGTTGGTCACATCCTCCAAGCCCCTCCACATGCACTTGGCAAACACAGCTCAAGCATGTGGTGTTCCCAAACTTCATGATTATGACTTTCTTTTTTTATATCAGATTATTTTAATTGCTGCATCTGAATACATAATAAGAAGCCCAGAGTCAGTGTTACCATGGGATCATTCCAGAGATTTAAAGCTGTGCAGCATTACATCCTTTCTTTTTCTTTCATTCAGTGTATTCATGATTGGCTTCACTGCTGTGACCTGGGGATACTCTGAGACTGGGGGGTCCAGGGGTCATTAATTATCAACACAGTGTTGTTACGTGCTGTGGGTGCCAGCAGTCCCAGGAAGCACACAGCTTCCCCAAGCTCCAAAGTTCTTAGCACAAATAGAAAATAACTTAATTTTTTTCCTTCCTGTGCATATACCCTGGGATACTTCACATTCCCTCCTACTCCTACACCTCCATATTACTTTTCATATCTCATAAATAAAACCCTCCAGCCTGCCTTCCTTCCAGTTACTTTGTACATATCAGTACCCTCTTTGCATGTTCCTTTGCCTCAGCGCACATCCAGCACCCACTGTACACACACATCTAGCCTATCTATTGAATAGGCTTTGTGCAATAGGCAGCTTTCTTAGACCAATATATTTCCTGTGAAAGATGAAGCTTTATCGTTATTCCCAACAGCTGCAGTTTAACTTCCAGGTGACAGGGAAGAAAAGCATTAGCCCCCTTTTGCCTGATAAAAGTTTTTCTTTGGAATATTCATCTTCAGGCCCCTGCTCCCAGAGAAGAAATTTGCTTTATGCAAAATACTGACAGTAAAATACTGCTAACCTTGCAAGTACTTTCTCAAACATTGTATCATTTTATTTCACTTAATTTTAATCACATGGAACTGCATATAACAAGGAACACATTAGATGAAAGAGCTGAAATGCTCCCTTGAGAGTCCCCAGTTCAACAAGTGTTTATATACCATGTTCAACACCCAGTGCAGGGGATGCAGCAGATAAGCCACATCAATGCACACTTTGCTGTCCTGACCCACCCCCTTCTCCATCAGCTCACCCCATCCCCTCCCCTTGTATGTCAGCCTTGCACAGCCTGCATTACTGCTGCTTTTTAACCCCCATTTCCGCATCCTAACAACTGCCTCAGCTGTGAATAACATAGAAAAGACCTTTAAAACTACATGAATGCATGTGTACACTCCAAATGCTGTTCCGCTGCCTGGTTTGACTCCACTTTAAGCAGCACATAGAGTTACCCAGACCTAAGTCCACACAGCATGTATAGAGACAGTTAAATTCTCTGACTACCTGCGACTGCAAAGACACAGACTTTGCCTCTCAACAACTAAGCATCTTTCTGTTTCCATCACTGGGAAAACATTTAATGAGCTGCTGATAAATCAAAGATTCATGGTGTTATTCAACAACTATTTCCTTCTCAGATATACTTTGAAAAGTCCAGGCAACACAGATTCTGTAGCTCACACCATAAAATCAAAAGATTATAGCTCTTCAGATATAAAAGATATGATAGCCCTCAGAGTAACTCTAAGTAGAACAGGTAAATGATACAGGCTAGGAGGTATTATTCATCTACTAAGTGTTCTATATAATTAGCAGTAGAATTATCTGTAACATGTCAGCTTTCAGTCTCTGTCCTATTATTGGTTGTCCTCCCTTTTTCTCTGGTTTCACTTTTGACTGAATATTTGGCTATAATTTTGCTCATTTTTTTAATTTTTTCAGTTTATTAAGTGTCAATTCATCAATAGGTACCTGTCTTCCTTCCCTCTCAGTTTCTCTTTCTGCTCTGTTTCCTATGAATACTCTTGCCCCATATAACCTTGAGCATGGTCCATTGCCTACAGTTTACCCAAGCTAGCAGTGGAGGAGGAACCTTCCACATAGCTTTCTGCTTCCTTTGCTCTGAGGATCTTTCCAGATAAGTCAAAGGGTACAGGGATTCTTTGTTCTCCCTATATAGTTTGATAAGCTATGTTTGTAGCTATGGGAAGGAAGATGTGGAGCAGGGGAACATAGAGGCTTGGGTAAGAGTACATAAGGACTGAAGCCTGGGGTCAGGCATAGAGGGGATGAAAGGGTGAAAATCAAACCCAGGTGAACTTGTGGAAAGCTAGTCACTGCCTTGAGCAAGGAATAAATAGTGAAGTGATAGAAGAAAACTTGAATTACCCATTTCCATTTTTATTATTGACAAGAGAAAAAGTACCAGCTTTTGGAAATATGCCCGTACCTGGTCAGGCTGTCTGAGGCAAGGAGTGTTGAATCTCATTGGAACTAAGGGCACTGCAGATAGGGGTAAGGAGGTTAGCCCACCCTGGTACCAGTGGGAGACGGGACCCCAGAGATCAGCAAAGCCCTGTCTCCAGTCTGATATCCAGCCTTTTTGTAACTGTGAAGTAAATCTCACTTATCAGGTGCTGTTAAACTAACATAAATTTAGCAAGTAAATCTGGAAGAATCAGCCTTCCACTGTTCACTCATCCATAGCACAGCACTTGCCAACTTGCAGCTGTCCATCAACACCCATTGTGGCTTCACAGCTGATTTCACAACATTTTTCTTGCTGACTGAGCCCTTACGCTGATCTGCAAAACCAACCCAACATCAGGCAGATGCTACTGTGAAATTCTAGAGTGAACTGTGTTCAACTGCCATTGACACCAGTGCAGACAAAATGTCTCTGCAGGGATAAAAGATGTAATTTTGAAGTGCTAGGAGCAGCTTGAAACAGACAGCAGGACCAGAACTATTGCAGAAAGAATAAATTAAGACTCTTCCCAAGACTGAGAATTAGAACTTTTCAGATCATCATTCACATACGCTATTTTTCATTTCTTTGCTGTATGTTACTCACAGCTTGCTTTCTCTAACTCCATTGTACTCATGTAAGATGTTGTGCAGATCATGTCAATGCTCTCCAAAGACATGCCAACCTTTTGCTCTGATTTCCCCCTTCGTCACCTAGATATCTGAACAAGTTTTAAGCTACTGACCTACCATAACTCCCATTTACACAGTCAGTATCTTTTCATACGGACATCAATGAGAATTTTCAACCTTTTACCTTTCATTAGCACACAGAATAAGTGTAACGTTCTGCCTTGGATTTTATCTGTATTTTATTCTGCAACACAGGAAAGTTTATCTGCAGAGCTGTTCCTTCTGGAAAATTATATGGACTGGCACTTGAACGGCGTAGCACTAGCAACATACACACTTCCAACACACACGTACTGTACAATGGTGTTAGTTCCTGATGCTTAGATTCATCCTAAAGAGCAAAAGAGTGGGAGAGATGCAGCCCTGAGTCCCTCATTTCTATTCCCCATGGTCTCTTTACATGAGCTTTCCCCTGAGAGGGGCAAAGCCAATGGAACAGAGCCCTTTGTGAGACCATTACAATCTCCATAATGGGCCTTGCTGGCTATAGGTGGAGGAGCCCAGGTATGTTGTATTCTTACTGATTTTGACCCTTCCATTTCTGTACATTTGGGAGCAGCCTTTCTTTCTGTTAAAGGTGCTACTTCTATATTCTCTTTTCCAGGACTGAGGAGGAGAGGGCTGAGGCTGGGGACCTGAGGTTACAGTGCCTCCATAGCTGCTCCCCAAATAGTAAGTGATCATGGCTTGAATACGTCCAATGATACACAATGGCTTGTACCATGCCCACTCTGGCTCCTTGGGATTAAGAATAAGGTTTGCAGTAGGAAGCTACGGAAATGGAGGGTTTGTAACTTTCCCAGACAGTCCTGCCCAAATGATAATCAACTAGCATATGAACAGTACAAAATTCTCCAGGATTCAATTTAGGATGTGCACATATCCTGTAATTTTATGTTATCTCAAGAAGCTGTGACTTCATAGTAGTTTAAAAATATGTTCTAATTTACACCTGTATAACTTTCATTATCACTACCTTTTATTCATCTATATTTATCACCAATTCATGATGATGCATGCTATTGAATATAAAAATGATTGAAAGCAGCTTTGGTAGACAATAATGTTAGTATAATTAATGCCATTTCTTGCACTTATTCAGAAAATTGCTATGCTTTTATTCAGCATTTGCAAAAAAATCTTACTTTAAGCTATGGAATCAGTGGTTCAATGTACGGAGCAGTATTGGAGCATGGCTCCTGCCCTGCTCTGAATACTATACTTTTCCTTTACTCTCCAGGAAAGATGTGTGCAGTTTCATGCATCTATTTCCGTGCAAAGAAAGCAAGTGATTCTTCATTCAGCAGGAGGGAGACTTGGGAAGGTGACTTGCTGTCTCTGCGCTATTAAAATTTGGGAACCTCCTAGCATTTTGCTGCCTCTGTCTTGCTGAGATGCACATCTCAGCCACGTGCTTATGGAAGCTTGGTGTTCATAACCCTAATAATTGAGGGTCCCGATCCCTCATCAGACCTGCTGGAACAGCTCTCCAGTCCCACGTCACTGCAGGTGGTCTCCCTACAGGCATGATAGTGCTAGAATTGGTCTCCAGCTTGGTTTGCCATCAGCTCACTTGGTAACTCCTGCTCCTTGAAAATGTCATGTCAGTTGTGGATGTTTCCACAGGTAGATCCACGTCCTTCATTTTCACAGGCCTGAAAATATCTATTAGTACAAAATTGATGTGGGTCGTATTTCCCAAGAAAATTCCCTACCTGCCAAGCTACTGACTAGTGCTCACATGTGCTTATTTCATTATGAAGGCTGTCCAAAGGTCTTTGTTTCAAAGAACAAATAACAATTCTTGACACTAAATGTTCAGAGGAATAGAAACAAGGCTTTTTGATCCTATGCCCAGCCCTGCCCCAGTACTTCAATTTAAAGGACATATAGCTTGCTGACAGCGCTGTAAAAGCCAACTGCAAAAGACAAGTCCAGTATCAGGTTAAAGAACAGTGGCCATTCTTCAATATTACACCAGTGTCAGCTTCACATCAGTTACCTACTGTAATGAAATCAGATCAATATTAATAAAGTGACATGAGTGAAGTCCTGCTCTCAGTTCACAGTTTACTTATGAATCCAGATTAAACATCAGAATCCTCATTATTCATGTTTCTTAGGGAGCAAAAAACATTAATTAAAGCTGTTCATGATGGCACAAAGCCTCACAACCTTCAGATGGAAGTCTCCTTCCTGGAACTAGCCCATCAGGCCATAACTGTCCTATCCCTGATCAGAGGCTTCTCTTTGATGTTCTTTCTAGCTTCACAAACTCCCAGTCTTCTTGTCATATTACGCATGCAATGGGCTCATGGCCAGCAAAGAACTGTCAATAGCAAGACAACAACATGAAGTCAGAGCAGCCACAAAGATTACACTGGCCCTTTGGTTATCCAGGGGCCTGCTTATGTGAAAGAAGGCGGCACATCACCTAGGACAGCCCAAGCCCTCACAATTGCTTGGTCAGCTCACCACCTGCATTCCAGTAGCAGAGCAAATGCCAGCAGATCATTTGAGCTCTTTCTGAACTCTTCACACAGAGGTGGTCCTTTACCAGTAAGATGAGCGGATGTATTACCAGAAGTTATTCCTGCTGCTCACTTCAACCAGCATTCCCAGGAGGACTTGTCAGCTGCCTTCACTTAGAAATGCCTTGAGGCTGTTTTAATTCGAACCAAACAGCATGTAAAGACTATTCACTCACCCTGAGACATCATGATTTTTTCTATCCTTCCACAAAGACAAAACAGGGCATTGGGTCCTTGTTGAGAGGCAAGGATTTTTAGAGAGTGATGCTATAAAGTGAAACAGTAAAAGCTTCAAACAAAAGAAGACTGAGCAATCATAGAAGACAAACACCAGCTGATCAGGTGACCTCAGAAGACAGAATATTAAAGTATTGCCAGTAGCCAAGAAGCACTATGAGAGCACAGGTAGCACAAAGGACCTTACACCAGGTCAGGACTAGGGCAGGATCTTGGGTTCCTCTGTTGGTGAGACTGAGGTATCCATTTTGAGAAGTGGCCTTAAATTATAAATTTCATCAGAAACTTCACTCCAGAGGAGTCTTGATCAGGGCAATGCAATATTCAGTCCTGATAATTCTATATTAAACAATATAATGTCCAATATTAAACTATAAATTTCCTTTAACGGGATTTAAACTTGCCTGAGATGGGCTAATAACAGCATCAGGGAGCTCTAGCTATACATTAGCATCCTCTGCTTTCACCAAGCTGCCTTCCTGTGCAAACATATGGTGCTGTCCCCTATACGTCTGATATCATGTCAAGTTTTGTTGATACCAAATTTAGCATTGCCATTGCAAAGCTCTAAACACTCTTAATACTCTATTGGCTGTCATTTTTGACAATGGAGGTTTCAACTTCTTCACTCAGAAGTGCAGGGCTGGGACATCCCAATGGCCGTGTGCACTATACAGAAGTCATAGAAGGCGAAGTTTCATAGCAGGGTCTTGTTGCTGCACAGTTATTTATTACCAAGAAATGCTCACTGTTATTAGACTCCAGATAGCAATTGCTCCTGATTTCAGACATCTGTAGGTCCATGCGACTTCCACCTCCTCCTCCAGTCTTCCCTGATCACTTGGCATTAATATGATGACTCTGCTGCTCAGATCTGTGTGCCTGGGACCCACAGGACAGATGGGAGAGGTATGGATGATAGATGTAGAACAAGGGGCAAAAGAAAGGTGGGAGAGCTGTCATGAAGGTCAAGGAGGAGCAGGTACAGTGGCAAAGCCAAAGAGGGAATGGGCATCTCAGAAGAGCCGAGGAGGAAACAACATATTCTTACTGTGTGTGGCTAAAAGCCTCAGTTGCTATTTGAGGCAGACAAACTCAGGGTCCAGGATACCAGCTTTTCTTGTAGAAAACTGAAAGAATATTCAAAATTAATTCAGCATTTAAAAAATAATATAGTCACTGTTTTGGCAGTGTGGGCAGTTTGGGAGGGTCACCTGACAAAGAGGAGGCCTTGAAAAAAGTAATTTTATTCTCATATCATCACCCTGCAGGCATTTCCCCTGGGTCCATCCCACAGCTCTTCTAGCATCCTCCCACCCCTGGCTGTCTACAGTAAGATTTATTCAACCAGCCCCTCAGTGCTTCACTGAAAAGCATGTTGTCATTTTCTTCTATTCAGACAAGCTCATCAGAAGAACTCTAGTTTTAAAACATGGTGGAAATGATTCATAAAAAAAGAATATCCCTTGGTTTTTCTTGTTTGCAAGTGCCATAGAAGTAAAGTAGTGCTGTATTTGCAGGCAACTTTCAAATGTCTCTGAATTCAGAGCTACAAAGACTCTGTTGCACAAGCTCAGCTGGAGAGGGCAAGGCACAGACGGCAGACAAGGTCACTCTGACAATGGGGAACATGCTTTATATGCTGAGCAGCACCGGGCTGGAAGAAGGCAGACAACAAGGGCTTGACGCATTTGAAGTGTCGCTCAAAGTTGAGTCAAGGTTTCTCCTTGTGGAGGTACCCGACAGCTGCAATCACCTTCCTATTTCATGTCAGCATTGATTTTAACTCTAGGTCTTGAAATTCTTCCTGTAATTTATTCAGTTCATAGTGATTCACTACATAGAAACAGGTGGAAAAAATCCCCTCTGATGGAGCATCCTGGTTACAGATCTGAGATCCAGCCTTGCTATATTGAAAGCCACAGGAATTTCATTCCTGTCTTCAGGCAACCCCTTGCCCACTAGGGAAATCCAAAGTTGTAGGTCTCAGCTCTGTTCTCATTTACCTCTGCTAAAATCCAGACTGACATTTCACGTTTACAAGCTTCAGACTGCTCCTTAAGCAACCAGCTCCTCTGCTTCTGCGTTCAGCATGAGGATAAAAGTGAATGCAGTCCCATGTTGAGCACTGCAAACAGTGAAAATTAGAGGGTGGAAAAGGAAAGCAAAGTAAAGTTTTTGTTTAGAATACTTTTCTCTTTCCTCCAGTGCACAGGTGAATTGGAAATGTATCTTATATAAATTTCAGTGAGATTAGTTACGAAACCTGCTCTCTGTCACTCTTAAATTGCATCTTTCAATAAATGTCCCATCTCCTACAGCTAATCCTGGATTTATGAAAAAAGAACAAACCAACAAACCCAAACACAGAACAAACAAACACAAAAATTCCAAAGGCCAAAAAAGCCAACTGGGTCCAACACAGCTAAAGACATGGAATATTTCAGATTGTATACGCACCCAAGGAGCCCGTCAGTTCCTGTGCATATTATATTACTCTTCCCAGAATGTAGGCAGGAATTAGCTCAGTTAATGTTCAGATAGCTTTACACTGTGAGTTGTGTGAGGATAAATACATATATTTTTAACAAAAAAACCCTCCAAAGTTACAATATCAATTTTTATTTTAGTTGCCTTAAATTGGGCTTTGCTCATTGGACTAGGTTTCTTACACTTTGCTACAGCAAAAAGTATTTCCCGAATGTGGGATTTTGTAGTAAAGAGTAAGGAATGACTGCAATTCAGCTCTGATTTAAGTAACCAGCAATTTTGTGTCCTTTGTGCTGGAAGATCCCACTTTTCCAATCCTCCTTTCAGTCCCAGAGCAGCCTATGAACAAACAGACAGCTCTCCTCCCATCTGCCTGCTCCCTGGGGCATGGGGATGCACTCCTTGGACCAGAAACTCTGGCTTTTGATCCTCACAATTTTACCAGGCTTCTGAGTCTCTCTGGCAATAAATGAACAGCCAGATTCACCTGTGCCAAATTACAGCTTTCTGAACACCTCTACAGCATGACCAAGCATGCTACAAGCCATCATTCCTGCCACCTGGGAGAGACTGAGACCCAGCAACTCAATTTACAAAGGCAACACAACACAGATGCCCAGCTCCAGGCTACCCTCATTTGCACAGCCCCCTCTTCCACTGACTACTGACTCCAACTAATGCAAAGAAAGGGTAGCAATCCATCCAAGCCAGAGGGCTAAAAGTAACACTGTTTTTCCTTTAAAAAACTTTTCATTTATGAGGGACTCTTCTGCAACAGGCACTATAAACTTAGTATGGAAGGGGACAGTCCAGAGGCTTCAATGGAAGAGAAGGATGGCGAGGCAGAACTCAAAGCAGAGAAAGGGGAAAGGAGAAAGGGAAGCTGAGGACAAGTAAGTTAGGTGGAATCACTGAATCACAGAATAACATAGGTTGACAGGGCCTCTTGCTTACAGCAGTGTCACTTAGACCAGGCTGAATCAGGATGCTTATTTCCTTGTCTAGCTAATTCCTGAATAACCCTAAAGATGGAGATCCCAATACATCTCTTGGCCTCTGTCCCAGTGAACATCCTCAGAATGAAAAAGCTTTTCTTTATATCTAGTTGGAAATTCTTGTCTCCCACTCCAGTTCAGCCAGTTTATGAAAGCAAGGCACTTATGGAGATGGGTGCTCCCTCTGACTTGTGTGTTCCTTCTTTTCTCTTCTGCCTTCTATATAAGTCATTTAATGCCTTTTTTGCAGTAATGTTTTTATGCAGTAGCTCTGTTATGGTCTACTTTTCCAATTAACAAATATCTAAATTTGATTAAAACCTGATAATTATACTGTGATCTTGCAATGGCCTTAATTAACCCTATTGAAGCCAATTGGTGTGAGGCATACTTGTTAGGACCTTAAAAATCTGGTGTTTAATTGCATCCACTATTGAGAAAGGTGCAAGGAGCTGAAGAAGTGATTAAGCCACTGGTACTAACAGGACAGGCTTTCATGCACTGGATCTCATATATGCCATCCAGACCAGGATTTTCTGCTGTCTTCCACCACAAGAGGAATACAAATATACCAGATGCATAAGAAGACTCAGTTGGTCAGTGCTATTGCTACAAAAGTTTGTCATGTTCTTTGGCTGCTGGAAATCCTGAATCATGATCTGCACAGTGGGTGGGTTTGTGTTCCCCCTCAAGGTCGAGGCATTTCTAGCTGCATTTGATAGCCATCAGCATGATTCCAGTCTCCAGAGGTACATCTTCCTCCCTCGCTGTCAGTCTTGCCAAACTAAGTAAAATTTAGCCATAGAAAAAAAAGCATTGGTATCTCCTTGGGGGAAGAATGGAAAAAAAAATCCTTTACATATTAAGCTATATAAAAGATATGTCCTACAATGTCACCACAGGAACACTGATGTCATCCTGTGCTGCCCTTCTGTTTCTATCCTGCCTCTTTATTCATCAGGTGAACGTGCAGAGCTACCAGGAGACTAGAGTATGTGGGTCCAAAGTGAAGGCAGGTCTTCATACTTTTCAGGAACGATCAAGGGCAGGTGTTGTGGCAACCTGCAAGCCAGGTTTTATTCTTTTGCATTCGTACTGGAATTTATCAGTCAATATGCCAGTAGCTTTCTTCTCTTTTGTGTCCCTCCCCAGCACCAAATCTTTGATTCTTGCAGAGCTGTATGAATTTTGGGAAGAACACTTATGTGACAGTGATTATCACATTGAAGATAGCTGTTTAGATGGCACCAGGGAGGACCTGGTCCTGAATTTTTGTGCGTTATTCTCAAGCACTTTTTTCTTGTTCATGAGAAGCACAGGGTTTTATACAGAGATGAGAAGCAAAACAGCCTATGGGGAATGCAGTTGTGGGAAACAGGCTTAAAATTGTCCCAAAAATAGGCCTAAAATTGTCTTACAAACCTTCAGCCCAGTCCAGAGGACAAAGTGTGTGTTTGTCTTTCTTTAGGGCTTCACAACACCCAGCTCTAAATATCACTAGCACGCAGAGGAACAGGAGTGATCATAATGCTCAGAAAATTCCCCCATTCGCTACGTCAAACTCTTCCAGCGACACATCAAGCAGCTCTTCACTTTCATCAGAACCAACCAGCCAGATCTCCATGGTTCAGGATCAAACCCTGCTGGACATTGCCTCCATCACTAGATTGGCCCCAGGAGAATCACCAAACTCTCAGCCATTTGAGCAAAGAGATAAACATTTAGCAATATCATGTCCCAGCCTACTCGGAGCAAGGACTATTCCACCATCTTGCCCAGCCAGCCCCAGGCTCAGTGTAACACCCAGCTCAGCCAAGCCACAGCAATACTCTGACTCTTCTCCAGTCAGTCCAGGGATCAATGCAGCTTCCTCCTATACCTTTTGTCCTCACACAGCACAAAACGTACAAGCTTCAGCATCAGATCATACACTGACCCCAACAAGGAAAAGCACAAGGCCTCCAGCAACGACTCCTGAAGATAGCTCCCAGTCTCCTGGCTATTCTAAAACTGGATTAAAGAACACAGGAAAGGGTTTTGAATCAGACCTGGAAGATCCTGGTCACGAAAGGTATGTATCCAGACCATACACAGGTTTAAGTCCTCCAATGACTCAAACTGGTATAGGGTCATTAAGAGCCCCTCACAAAAAAAATAAATATCCTTTATAATTTAGATGCTCCCAGTGGCTTTTTTATCCAGTAGCTACCCTGTGTTCCCACTAAACACTGTTATCTAAGAAGCAAAATACTGAATTTTCCATACATCCATTTAGCTCTCCAGCCCTGATTACAGACCATTCCTGAGCCAGATGGTTAATCTCAGTTCTTCCAGCAGGACACAGTTTTAAGGTGCCTCATTTCCTTCCAGATGAGAAAGCACATGTCTCCCTATGCTAGCAGAGAGAAACTCTGTTGTAACTATGAAGCCTGACAGATAAGAGCTGGGGATGTTACTCAGTGACATAGTCAGTATCTCCCTTCCCAAAACTCAGGCTCTGTGATTCCAACCTGGGGCAAGCTGGGTGGATTTCACCCCTCTGAGCTTCTGAACTCCACACTGTGTCTGCCACTTCTTTCCTTGGCAGGACATTTGTAACCATGAAGGAATTCCAAGCCATGGAGGAAGAACTAGAGGATGTAAAAGAAGAACTGAAATGCCTGAAGTGGAAAGTGAGACACATTGGTGAGACTGTACAGCCCTTGGCTGAAGACAGCAAGCGTTACAATGGCTATACCCTGACAGAGCTCAAGGCAATGGTGCAGTTTGAGGATGACCCTTACAAGGCTGCACACAAGATCCTAACTGCGCTCTTCAGTGATGTCTACTTGCTACAGCACTCGGTCACTGAACAGGCCTGCAACTCCCGATCTCTGCCCAGACCCAAAATAGACCCAGAGCTGTACACAGTGTACTGTGACATTCTGAGGAACATATTCCCTGGAATTAGCAGCCAGACCTTGAGGGAGGAGACACAACACATGCAGAAAAGCACCCACAAAGAACTGCAGTAACACCAGAACCCCCAAGATGTTCTGCAAAGTGAGAAGTGTCCGATGATTTTAGAGGATTAACTGTGGTAGGTAACATCGGTTGAGTCTATCCCTTCTAGGTATGAAGCATCTCTAAAGATACTGGTGAGCTCTGAGCCCTTCATGCCACTTGCCCCGTGAGACAGGGTGGGAAGGCATCCTGCATACTTCTGACATTCTAGAAAAAAAACACCCCTTAGTGTCTTTTTCAACATATAGACGTTTCCTTGTTTCCAGACAAAAAGATCCAGAGAAGGCATTATATGTCCACGCAAGGGCATTCTCCCAGCCCTAAACAGACCAACAAACCAGCATCTGGGTAGTTTCTATTTTCTAGAGTATATCATTCATTAAATGACATTACTTGTTAGAAAATTGTGCCTGGGTTGTTTTGTTTTACGTTTGGGAGGGTTTTTTGTTCTGTTTTGGGTTGAGTTTTTTGTTTGTCTCACAATGCTTTGCACATCAAATCAACCAATAATCATAACTTGGATATGCACTGGGATGTGACCTGGACATGCAGCAAACCACCCTCCTCTGCCTACCTGCATCCTGGGTTACATGTGAAGAACACCAGGCACAGAGGTCAGGGGCAGCAGCGCACCCAAACAGGTCTCCATTCTGGGTAATGGGGGTCTGGGGCATAACAGTGTGTAACATGCCCCTAAATCACCAGCCCACCAGTGACACAGGTAAAGGTCTGTGACCTCTATCTCTCCCAGCCTCTGACAAGTGAGTTGACAGACCAGCTCATGTGTTCACAACCGTGCTTTGCCTTCCTGTGACAATGGTGCTGAATGGCTGGGCCATTGAGAACACCCTGGAGCTCCGTCCTCTCTGTCTAGTACCAGCAAAGTGCAATGGATGAACCACAGTTTGTCCTTCAGGTTTTGCTCACAGGCCTTGCAGCTCATTTTGTAAATATCAGGTGAGGGTGGAGGGGTGTCCTTGTGCCATTTTGCTCAGTACCAATGGAAGATGCTGCTTCCCTACCCTACTGGATCCCCCACTCCTTTCAGACAGTCACTGACACTTCTTGGAAGCAGTCACTTCCCTGGTTTCAATGTGACAGGTACACCAAAACCCAGAACATGTCCATCCTGCACACTGCTGCTGCTTGCTGCCAGGCCACTGGAGATAGCAAGGTGAGCAAAAGGTAACCTGCAAGTTCAGCCTACGTTTCCCTCTGCTGAGATATAATCCAATTCTTCAGCTTATTCCAAAAACAGGTAGGAGGAGGTAAAAAAAGATAGAAAAAAATAAAAGCAGCTCATTCCTTGTGTCACCACAGCTCGAGACATCATTGGAGATAGGAGGGAACAGGACACTCCAAGGACATGCTCTGTACCTTCTGTATAAGGATGTTCTGACATTTGTACGAGAGGTCCTACCTGTCTTTCAGCATGATGCACCTATACCGTTCTCTGCTAGGCTTACATATACAGTTTTTTAAGCTCTTTACTATTAGCAATTTATTTTACTTACTCTCCAAGTGCAGACAGAGGCACGGCACTTTGCCCATGTAGCCTTTCTGTACCAACTACAGCAAAGATGCACAGCTACATCCTGCACATTACCAGGTAGCTACAGTGTCCTGGGTTCAGCAGTAGCAGTCATTTTTCTCCTTCTCAGTAGCTGATACAGTGCTGTGATTTTGACTTTCAGCCTGGGAACAGCACTGATAACACCGACGTTTTTAGTTGCTGCTCAGTAATGTTTACTCTGACCAAGGACTTTCTGAGCCTCATGCTCTGCCAGGGAGGAGGGGAACCGGGGAGGAAGCAGAGACAGGACACCTGACCCAAACTGACCAAAGAGGTATTCCATACCACATCACATCATGCCCACGCTATAAACTGGGGGCAGTCACCCGGAAGGGTTAGATCACTGCTCAGTCGGGCTGGGTATCAGTCAGCGGGTGGTGAGTGGTTGTATTCTCTTCCCTTGTTATTTTGCTTATAATTATTATTATTGGCGGTAGCAGCAGTGGTTTGTGTTATACTTTAGTTTCTGGACTGTTCTTATCTCAACCCGTGGGAGTTACATTCTTTCGAGTCTCCTCTCCATCCCTCCAGGAGCGGGGAGGCAAAAAGGGGGGAGTGAGCGAGCCGCTGCATGGTTCTGAATTACCAGTTGGGCTTAAACCACAGTATACAGCAACACACAGGGTTGTGCACAGCATACAACCTTGGGGCAGTCACAGCACCAAAGGAAGGGACAAGTAAAGGATACTCTCCCCAGCTTGCCAGCTCCCTTCGCAGCTGGGCACAAGGGTGAGGAGGGATGGAGCTGCTGGAGATGCAGTGTCACCTCAGAGCAAATCACACACCCCAGTGACCATCAGGATGGATTGTGACAAATGGTCTGGAATGCTCCATGCACCATGGAGGAGATGTTTGTGTCTCGCACAAGCACCCCCTCTTGCAAGCATTTATGTTCTGCTTTCATATTTATTTCTTTTGTAGGAAAATGTGTCCCTTCCTTTGGTTCAGACAGGTAGGAATAGGCTTGCCCTCCTCTCACACAACTCACATAGGTTCTGCTGCTCCAGACTTGTTTTTATATGACAGACCAGACCCCCAGCTGTCAGAGATCTCTCTTCAGAGCTCCCTGTAATCCTCATTGGGCAAAGAACTAAGGAAAATGCAATATCAATCTTCATAATTTCTATTGCTTGCCCTCCCTGTGAAATCTGACAGTTCCTGTGAGAACAGGCTCTGTGGCAGCTCATGTTCATGAGGCCAGACAGTATGTTCAGATTATTTCTTTTAGCCTTGTCCTCCTCCTGTCAACTAGTAATAAGGTCCTGCACAGATACACGAATTATTTTTATTAGCATTGCATCATCAAGCAGTGAGTCCCTTTCAGGTTTCAGTGTCATCTTTCTTCTGGATCAGTTGTGGTATGAACCACTTCCACCCATTTTAGAGATGTGCATTATGTTTTTCACCCTGACAGTTCTACCTTCTAGCTATTCCAGGGGAGCTTCCAGGTTATTTGTATCCAACTAGAGCTGGCCAGTCTTCCCAACATTATTAGTAGGTTATCTCCAACTTCTGAGTCCTAGAGTCTGTCCCCAGTGCTTTACGTGCCACAGAAGCCCAACTGATTGGCTGCAGGGAACCTGTGAAAAAAAGAACAGGGCATACCCATGACATTTGTTCTCTAGACTCCTTGCTTCTTTCTTTCCTGCATCCATAACTTGAAGGCAGCTCTGCCTCTGTGAGGACTGCTTGTTCTCCAGTTGCTACACCTGTGGTTACTGTTTGCACCTCTGTGACCATCTCCAATACTTCAGCCACTTCTCGGATTTTTCTACAGGAAGAAAAATCCACTAATTTTCTACTAATTTCCCTGAGAGCTTCTTGTTGTTTGTATTCCTGTGCATTCCCAAGTCCTTTCATCCTTTTACAAGCCTTAGCTTTCCTTGCTAGCTTTGCTTACCTAGCTTTGCTGGGGAGAGCAGCACAGCTGTCTTCTCACAATTCTGAAGAGCTTTTCTGTGCAGTCTATTTTTTCTGCAGTCACCCACTCCTAACACAACAGGAGGATGAGGGCTGAACGCCTACACCAGCAGAAAGAGCCCTTCTCCTTGGAGGGTAAGAGAACTGAGTCAGCACAACAGAAGTAAGACAACAGGATCTTAAATACATGGGGTTGAAAGGAATTTTTTTGCTTTCACTTTCAGCACCCTCCACTTGCTAGAAATGTGTCCTGTTACAAGCATGCTCTGTCTTAAGACATTAGGTCTGACTGCCTGGTATTCAAACAGAAAGGCAATTACATTATTCTGACAGTTAAGAAGATTCAGCAATTGTTTTTCTTGGACAACCCATGCTGATTTGCACCGTGCCTGTGTTGCTCCTTAGCCTAAATAAGCCTTCTCCAAAATGTTATCACCATCCCTTGTATAGAGACAGAGAAAGAATGCAATCAGACATATAGTGAAAAATCAGTCTATAAATCCATGCTGCATTCCATCTATACTCCATTCAACTATATAACTATTTTTTTTAACTTGAACATGTATTTTCCAGTCTGAAGACCCAGTAGCAGACCAAATGATTTTTTTCTTTCCTTTCTTACTACAGGCATTACATTTGTTATTCTCCAGTCATAGCCAAATGCAGAGACTCATTAGTATTACACTTATTCAGGTAACATGCATAGTCTGTTATGTATTCATCCCTGCATGTAACCTGAGGACCCAAGAGCCATGGCACAGGCTGTCTTCCCTTGTGTCATCTCTAGGAGCAGATGTCTAGTCGGAAGTGTGAGGACATGAATACTTTTTCCAGCCCCAGGTGATCTGTAGTTTGTACTGACTGATTGAACTAAATGAGCAACCCTTTAATATCTACCACTCTGTGGTTCTGTAGGCTTCATTGGGCAGAATAATCTACAGCAGATGAGTTATGTTAAACAGAGGGTCCTGATCCATACTGGTCATAGAATTGCAAAATAATTTAGGCTGGAAAGAGCCTCTGGAGGTCAACTGGTCCCACCCCTCTGATCAGACAGCATTCAAGTAAAAGAAACTGAATAATAAACTATGTGCTGCAAAAACTAAGCCACTGCAATACAACAAAGAGCTGGCAACAAACACACACATCCCAGAAAAAAAGAGAAGCCATACAAACAACCTACACTGGAATCACTTGCAGATCAGATCCACCAAGGGAAAATGTGGGGAGTTTCCTTCTCCCAGAAGCACTGTGCTGGGAGATCATCTGGACAGGAGCTCTCCACAGGCTATTTACATCTGCATTAGTGGATAACAAAGACAAATGGCAAAGTTTCTGTGGCACTGTTTGGAGGGTCCTTTACCATGGTTACACCTACATGCATTGCCAATCCATTTTTCAGACTTCTCATTAATATCTCTAATGCATAATTGCAGTCAAAATCAGTCACTGAATCATACATTTTATGAGCTCATGCTTACCCATTCATACTATTAATAATAATATCTCTGCATAATGTGAACACTTGCTGCAAAACAAGTCCACCAGTCCTTCTGGTTTATGACTTAAAATATAGCAGAGCTGGTTTTAGGCACCTGTCAACTTCTTTATATTAATTATCAGCACCATCTATACTGAAATCTGAGTCACAGGAGTTTGGGCAGGACCATTAATTACCATGAATCTCTTCTCAACTCTTCCTACCCAAATGCCTCCTTCTTATGATGTGTTCTCTATACATTTACATACCTAGCTCCTCTTTGCACACTCCTGCTCAGCTTGACTTCACTAATTTTCACATTAAATCTACAATATTTGTTTCCCAAGGTGAAACTGCTTCTGGAGACTCTTTTCTATTTCTTATATCCATATCCTTCTACAGGTGGTTACTCCTCCACTATGAGCCCTCCACCATGGACCTCTCCTCCCGTTGCAGTTTGACAGGCAGACAAGTGTCCAAGAAGTCATCCCCAACCCTCATTCCCAAACCACAAGCAGATGACCAAAGTGAAAATCTCCCTTGGGTGTTAACTCTATTGTCCCAGGAAAAAGTGGCACTGGGGAGATCCCAAAGGACTTGAGATGAAATGCACAGGGACAGAACACACACTGATTCACCCAAGTACTCCTGAGAAACGCAGATCTTAGCTTCTTGCAGATTTACTGGAAAGAATATATTTTCTCAATGCCACAGAGAGAGTGATGAAATTACATACCAGTGTCATGCTGGGTCAGTTGGGTTTGATCAGATCTCCCATTTTGTATTAATATTCAGATACATGACCATGCCAGAGAGATGAATAATAGGATCTATTTCATTTCTCTGACAATATTAAACATAATAAAAAGTCTTACTATTATCCCACATCCTTCTCCACGAATTCTGGCCACAGACAGATCTTCTGTTGGTAATGGAAATGTCAGTTTGATTCATCTGTTCACCAGTTAATCCTTACCAAACAACTTCCAATATATAGCAAGCCATCCAAAAACATTCCTTTGGAAACAAGCCAGAACCTACATTCACTGTAGATTAGTTTTTACCTGTTTAGGCTTATAGCATTTCAGGTAGCTTTCCTACTTACTCTAATTTTAGCATTGCCTCCAGCAGACCAGGAAAGAGGCAGATCATGAGACTTCTGCTAATCTGCAAATCAGAATTTATCGTTGGGAGACCAAATTCATTATTATACAGCTAGATGATGACAGCAGAGATGACCTTTCTGCAATGCCAGAAGTCTTATCCATGCTGATCTAGGCATTTAATCAGGAGGGAGAAGTATAGATTATTATGTGTCAAAGGAAAAACTTTTTACCTATTCAGACAGTCAAGAATTAAAACATTGCACAGAGAGGTTGTGCAGTCTCCGGTCCTAGAGGTTTTCCAGGCAAAACTGGATGAAGCTCTCTGTGTAACCCAGTCTGAGTTTTGTAAGGTAAAAAACAAAAAGTGCAGAAAGCAGACAGGAACACCTTTGATGAATGGGAGCACAGAGCCATGAATAACAACAGGCACAGCCCCATCAGTGTTTCACACTTGCTGAGCCGCACTTGTAAGCAAGCCCGTTGACAGTCCTCAGTGTCCCAGCACAGCTCACTGGGCTGGCTGACTCATTTTCCTGCCAACCACTCCGTGGTGCACCCTGTAAAGCTGAAGCACAGCTGCTGCCTCAGTCCTCACCCTTTTTGATGGAAGATGAAAGCTCTCTCCTGCTCAAGATGAAAGTTCTTCCCCCAGCTCATTATAGACAGAAATGTCTTTTCTGGCAGCCACCTTACACTGCCATCTGGCAGAAGAGAAATCTTAATCAAAAAGATGAAAGGGCTCAACTGCTCCCAGTTCATAACCTTTAACACAGGGCCCATCTCTTCTCCCAAGTACAGTGCTCTCCTCACGCAAAAAGCCATTTCCCTGAGAAACCTTCACAGCCATAGCTGCTGCTTCTGTATTTCCCCACCCTTTATGCCTACAATGCTTGCTTTCCATCCAAATCTTTGCCCAACATCTCTTTCAGCTCCAGCCATACTGACTGGGACATGGTTTGAAGATCAGTTCAGTCCATGATCCTCAGCTGGCCTCACGTTCTCAGGAGGCAGCAGCTGAGTACAAGACTCCTTCTGGCCCTTACAATAGCTCTGATATGCAGTGTCCAGATCTAAAACTTATTTTTTGCAATGCACCCACACCCTGCCTCCTCCAGGGCCAGAAGACTTTCAGGTAGCTCATTATAGACATATATTTGCCAAGAAGATGGAGACTTGGCTATTTCTAAGTTCCTTTAGCATTCTCTAGCATTCACCTTGACATGCTTAACCCAGCTTGATGAACTGCCAAAACCCTCCTTTTCCAGTTAGGTTCAGATAAATTAAGGAACACAAGCAACTGAGCTCTGAAACAATGGATCTGTCTGCTGTATGTCCTTAAGTTTATGGTTCCCCAGAATCCACATCCTCTAGGAAAATATCCACAAAATCTGTACATTCTGACATTTTTTGGAAGTCCCATGAGCAACAGAGCAAAGATGCACACTAAGTCAAATTGATTTTAATCCCATCAAAGAGACCTTTGTGTGAGTTGAAAGCTAAAGTCAGGATTTCACTGTGGTCTCCCTGTATTATTGGAACCTTCAAGAAATAAACAGCATACCTGGGAAAGGCTGCTAGCAGATCATAAGTGATGGCTTTCCTTTCCTAATTAGAGCCAAAGCAGTGAGGTATAGGTGGAGGACCATGAAGTTTTGGAAGCAGTAGTCTAGGCTGGGAAGCTCCGACCCTGCTGATCATTAGGGTAGTCAGTTCTGTCCTTCAACCAAGAGCTAAGAAAGCAAACACTAGAAAGCCATCAGACAGAAGGTCTGTAGCCTTATTCTCACCTTTTCTAGTAATTCCTAGGTCAGTAAGACACAAATTGCAATTGTTTCTTTTTTTTTGCCTAGAATACAACACTGCAGCACTTCAAAGAGTCCTGAGCCAGGGTGATGGGAGCTGATGCTATTAGGCAAGGGTGGAAAATGGATCTCTTCCCAGCAAGATTTAGAGGCCAGTCGGACAGGAAATTACTCCAGGTGGGCACTCTGTCCCCATCTCTCAGCTCTTCCTGCAGCTAGGAGATTCACTCTATAATTGCTTTCTTAGTCCACATTTTATCCTCAGCTGACAGAATTCCATTAGGGTGATAGAAGCTGTGTGATAAAGGGATGTTTGTGTCTCACATGGGCTGTAACTCATTTCTCAGCAAACAAGCAAATAGTCACAGAAATGGGCAGAGAGACCACTGAGCCAGGAACTCTCCTTCTTGTGCTCTGAACACCAGGACCTCAGCACCCAAATGGAAGCAAACATTTTTCCAGCGTGTTATTCTCGCCTCTGCTTCCCCTGATACTCTTCAGAGGAGACAATGTCAGTCAGTCCACATCTCTAGACTGAACATTTCCCTCTGCAGTATTTCTGAATGGACAATAATCAATCAGGCAGATGTGTAGCACCTGCACCCCTAGAAAAGAGGGCCCCATGGAAATAGGAGCCCCTGACACTGGAACTGGGATTGGTCCCAATGCTCATTCATGCTCCCTTACGCATTGTTCACATCCTCACATTATCACTGTCAGTGGGTCCCATCTCTGCTCATTCCAGTGTGTTACCTGCTACACAAGTATATCTTACATTTTACAGGATGTGTGGCTTACACAGGCTCATCCTCCAAAATGAGGATGAGTCTCCTGACTCAGTAATACACAAACTTCATGTGTTCTATGCTGCCTTTTACACTATCAGTGCATCACTGGTTTCTCCCTTGTCCACAGAAAAGTGCTTCTTGCTGTTTAAATTCTGCTGTATTAAACCACAAAAAGGCAGAAATTGAAAAGAGAGGTTGCAGGTCTTTCCAGGTATCCTGGTTTTCAGGTTACTCTGTGAAGATTGATTATCTTTTTAGACTGGTATCTGTGACAACTGGTATCTTTTAGAGATCATAAAGAGGCAGCATGACATGTACTCCCTCCCAGATCATTTCTTTATCCCTGCCCTTCTCAGTGTCATTGGGAGACAAATTAATTTGTGTTATCTTGATCCAACCCCTCTAAAGCAAGTCACCACAGGCAAAGGTGAGCCTCCAACACATGCAGGTTTTTGAGTGGCCCAGAAATTGGAACTGGGTGAAAGTTTAATAATTTACATCAAAGGCTTCAGCAAGATTTCGTATTAACCCTTCTTTGTCCTTTGTTGTGCTTTTGACAATGTCAACTGATGATACTGAGCACATTCTTGCTGAATTACTCTTGCTGAAACTGTGCCTGACATTGACTGAAGTGCTCCTCCATGGGGATTTCCATGATTGCATGTTTACTCTTTCTCTTTTCCCTTCTGTAAATCCTAGACTGACACAAATTACCTGTGATAGTTAAAAAATGGTGAAAAATGTAACAAAATGGGGTTCTGGGGTTTTTTAACCCTGATTCACTGTGGAAATTAATCTAGTAACTCTGAATATATAGGGCTGACTAGGACAGTGAGTTTTCTTTGGTTATATAAAGGGTCATTGCATCTCAGCTCCAATTAGGAGGGCAAACACTGACATCTACCCTACAGAAATTAATGAAGTATTTTCTAAGCATTATGCTACTTTCTATATATGACTGACTGGCATCAAGGACTTCATTAGGCCTTGCCTCAGTGGCATATATCATCCCAGAACAGACAGCAGCTGGCAAACCCTTCTTTAAGACAGACATAGCAGGGGAGGATGTCCCACAACTTAACAACATTTGGAAATACTTTGAAGACTTTCATAGTCTTTCCACAGTGTGGCAATTGTGGGGAATCTCTTGAATAGGTAAAGAGAGCTGCTAGGAGAGGTTGACAGAAGGTACAAGCCAGTACTCTAGGTGCCAGACGAGCTACACTGGGTACAGATTTCCAGAAGCAAAAGGTGTGAAAACTGGTTGCAGCTACCAACTAACCAGGGAAGAAGAGCAGGTGATAGAGAAAGATGATGGAGTGTCCTGGTTTCAGCTGGGGCAGAGTTGATTTTCTTCGTAGTAGCTGGTGCAGTGCTGTGTTTTGGATTTAGGATAAGAACAGTGCTGATAACACACTGATATTTTAGTTGTTGCTCAGTAGTGCTTATCTTGATCAAGGACTTTTCAGTCGCTTGTGCTCTGCCAGTGAGGAGGGGTACAGCCAGGACAGCTGATCCGAACTAGCCAAAGAGATATTCCATACCATATCCTCAAGCTGAGGATATAAGCTGGGAAAAGTTGGCTGGAAGAGGCTGATCAGTGACAGACTGGGTATCAGTCAGTGGGTACTGAGCAATTGTGTTCTGCATCACTGCTGTTTGTAGGATTTTTTGTTTAATATCATTTCATTATTTCATTATTAGTATTAGCATTATACCTTATTTTAATTATTATCTGTTCTTATCTCAACCCATGAGTTTTAACTTTTTCTGATTCTCCTCCCCATCCCACTGGGGAAGGGGTGAGCGAGTGGCTGTGTGGTACTTAGTTGCCAGCTGGGGTTAAACCACAACAGAGAGAACTGTGAACCATCTGACCTTGACCAAGTATTCTGCAATAACTTAGAAAACCTGGATTTACCTCAAAGGATTAGGGTTGAAAACTCATTAGTCCATTGCATCGGATTTGAGATGCTCCAGACGGATACAGAGAAGACAGATGAGCATAGAAAGTCCTCTCCTCCTCATACCTTTTCTGATCAATAAGAAGGATGCTATTCTGTGCCAGGGAACACGACAGATATAATTTCTTTGCAAATTCAGTGCAATTTGTTCAGCAGAACAAACAATGTGACAGGACTCATCTCATCTAGAGACTGCCTATATGACAATGGGATTGTGCCTTAAGTCTTAAAAACCTTGCAATAGCCTCTCCTCTTCCAAATGCACACATCTGAAACTGTTCTAAGCCCTACCAATAACCCTCCTTTCAGCTCGTCCTCTTTTTCATTGTGGAGTTGCATCTAAAGTTTATCCAATATGGAGCAAAAATTGAAACTTGATTCTTGGTAGAGCTACACTGGTAAACACACTGGGGGAGACAGAGGGTTCTTTTGTGACTCCACTTCGGGAAGAGCCTTTAAACAAAGTGGTTTGTGTTTAGTACAAAATATATTTTGTTGCTCCATCAATACAGAGAAATCCGAGAAATGCATTGCTATCTTGTGTCTTTTCAGCCTAGCCAACAACAGTTAAGAAGCATGCTTTATATAAACAAATACCCCAGATACTGCACTCCTGACTTAGTACAGAAAGGGAAGCAGCACATTTTGATTCTACATCAGATGTTGCAGAAGTATATCTCTGCTTCATGTCTAAAAGCACATACTGATTCCAGATTTCTGTTCTCTCCGGAAACAATGAGCGAGCTCTAAATGAGAAAGGAATAATCTTTTATGGAAGAGATTTACAGGTAGTCACAATTGAGAAATGTTCAGTGAGAAGTACATTTGCATAGGTACAAATCCTGCAGCATAATTATTTGGTTAGAGTTTTTGCTTAAATCACTACATATGCAGAGTAATTTGTGTTTGAAGATGCAGTTCGCTCCTTACCTTCTGCTAGTTAAAATGCATTTACTATTTCCCCAAACTTATGGTAGGTTGCTGGCAACACAACTGGTTGGTGCAGCACAGAGGTATGGCCTCCTTGTTCATATAACCAAATTCAGGCAATAATAGAAGAATAGAGCAGGGGGGTGAGGAAAATCAGACAGGTAACAACCATTTAAAAAAATCCCAACAAAACAGAAAACTGAATTCATGCTTTAAATTTCATTACTAAATTAAATGTCCTGTAGCAAAGAAAGCTTCTTCTCATAAGACAGGAGGTCGTTCAGCACTGGCAGACATGGAAAATCTTCCATTTGGATGACACATATCTTGGAGATGTAGATTGCAGTTATTTAGGGCTGGATGTATTTAAGACCTTCCAATCACAATCCCATGTTATCTTTTCCTCCTCTGCAGTCCTTTCTCACATATGCAAGTTTTTGGACGCAAAGCTGTTAAGGAAAATAAAGTGCTGTTGTAAGACTGTACCTGTATTAACAGTGAAACCACAGACTAAAATGAGGAAGAAACATGTCCATTTCTCTTTCCATCTCAGAAGGAAAGCTAAGCTACTCTTCTCAGTAATGTTTCTTACATTGACAGTGAGTGTTGCCAATTTTTTCACAGTCCTGTGGAACCACTTTCCTGGGGAATCTGGTCTGAATTCAATGTTGACACTATTCCAAGTAGGAGGGCCACCCCTGAGTTCTTCTCCAACCCAAATCATTCTACAAATCTATGTTCTATGTTATCAACTACTGTGGCTGATATAAGCAAGTTCTACAGAGGAGACATGAGGTAGATGGCAACAGACAGTCCTCAGCTGCTGACTTCAGAGGCATTCTGTGTACTTAATGTTTGGACAATAGACGTGATGGCCATGGCAACAACAGCTGCTCTCTTCTGGACATAAGCTATGTCTGCACTGGAACCCAGGATGTCATTACAACAGGCACAGAGATATTCAAAATACTTTTGGCACAGCTAGTGCTAATATACTAACAACTTTGAAACCGTATTTGCACAGGCAATGGCATTTCAAATCCTTCTCCTACAGAGCTGTTATTAAAAACCATCAAATAATTTCTGCAACACTTTCTAGAGGAACTAATTGGAGAAAGTGTCATGCTCGGGAGAGAAAACCAATCATGAATATACAAGCTTGGCTGAGAGTTTGCAATGCATTTAAGGAGCTTTTCTGAGTAATTTACAATGAATGACTGGGACTCTTCAGACTATAAATACAATCTACTGTTTCTCTTCATGAAAAAAAAGAGGTTGTCTTTTTAATTATCACTTTGCAAGAGAAAAGACCAACCAGAAAGACAGTGGGAGGAATAAAGTCAACATGTTTTACCCCCTGTTACACTTATTATAATTTTGGATTTGCTTGAGGAGCAATAAGCAGCTGATTCTGAGACACACATGCATCATCTCTAAAGCTGCTCAAAAGGCCAGTGAGGATGCAATGAGCCTATTATTCCAAAAGCTCTCTATGAAGCTGTACAATTGACACCAATTTTTAGTTTATCTTCAGTCAGTTTCTTTTCTGAGGACTTCTATGTATGTGTTAGTATACACTATGACTACATGCCACATATGTCTCTGATTTATATTGTCCACTTTCTGATATATATAAAGAATAAAAATCCACTGGAGTATGACATTCCTGGTTTGCCTTTCTATAGTAAAAAAAGTAGAGCTAGATACATAAAATAGGTGTAAGTCTCCCATCTTTTCCCATTTTAGGTCTATAACAGTGTTCACTACCCATAGTCTCTCTGTAGAAAGTGAGAAGAAAACTATAGAAGACAGAACTAACCTGGATCAGCCACAGCCTGCTTCTTTTTGCTGTTTGAAACAATCTCATTTTCATTCATCATTCGTACATCCTGATCTCCCACATGATTGCTGGAAAGATTAAAATCAGTGCAATAGCCAAAATAATCAACACTGTGAGAAGTTATGAGAGTTATGCAAAAGGTTACCAAATAAGTTATTTAAGTCCTAGAGGCTAAACAAAGCTATGAAGCAGAGCCACATTATGTGAAACTATTCAGAAAGGAAAGGCATTCTCTGTCTGCAGCCACCTAAAGGATTTCTTGCCAGTTTTAATTAGTAGCATTCGTTCAGGCACACATTCAAATAGAAATACCATATTCACTCTACAGTTTTCATGCCTGCCTACACAGCTGGAACTAAGCTAACCAAAAAGAGAGATTTTACATCAGCGTTGTTCAAAGACGGTGTAAAAATCCCTATATGAAACTTATCACTGTTTTGTAATGTTGATATAGCATTATTTGAAAATTCTCTGAACTAAACAAAATCCATTCAGTGTGACAAGTTTTGTTTGCAGGCTGCTGCAAAATGTTGGTGATTTCTTTTGGGGAAAGAAGTAATAACTTCAAAGTTAAATGAAATTAAACAACTTGCAGGAAAAAAACACATGAGCTGAATTAAAAATTAAAGAAAATATCACTAATAGCATCTCGCTCTCACAGACAAAACATCCATGCTTTTGGAAAAAAAACAATGTATTTTTCTTCTCTCTACAAATACTGCACAAACCAGGATTTTATTTTTGCAGAAAAATGTAATGTCTCTCAAACTGCCAGAGTGAAAGAGGGGAACCAATCCTGAAGGAAATCAGAACATACACAATTGGTGACGATATCAGACTCCAGTTCGGGGTTCATAAAATATTGAACAGTGACATGTGAGAGAGAATAGGCCAAAATTAGAGGTAACAACACCATAGAAGCTCAAGAGCATTTTTAAAATGGAGTGATATTACCCAGCATGTAGCAAGGGATTTGTCTTCTCTTGCTTACATACCTATACTTTAGTAGACTCGTAGGTGAAAAAAGGGAAAATAAGATTGCAAACCAGGCTAAAAAGGAAGACCAAGAAAGCTATTGCACAGAAATCTAGAAGAGAACAGCATGTTCTTGATTGGAAACCAGATCAGTTTGTGTGACACCAAAAGTATGCCCCTCTTAAAACTAAAGCAAAGGATATAGGTCTTATAAATAAATGGAAAGGAATAAGTGAAAAAGATCTGTGATTACAGCTGGTGCTTCTCTGCTTCCAATAAAATAACTTTATTTCTAGAAAGATATTAAAGTGAAGAAAGTCAAGGTTCATTTCTCCTCCTTCTTCCTATATCCCACTGAAAAAATATTCTCACATTTATATTTCCTTGAGACATTTTCATTTCTGTAACTTTTTCACTTGAAAAATTGTTTACCTCCAAAATTTACCATGGCAACACAACCACTTGTACAAAAACATGAATCTAACACAATACATCCAAACAACAATAATTTATTTCAGTACCTGACAGTACCAATGGCCAACAACCAATGCTTTATAGAAACATGGGAAAACAAAACCCATAGGCAAATGTGAACTTCTGCTCTTAATCAGGACAGCGTATGTCCCTTCCAATTACTTTTAAATATTTTAATACTCTTCTGAATGAATCATGTGTCATTTCTGAATGCAAAACTTGCCCTTTTTTTCAAGCAATATATGTGCAAGACATTCTATTTGTTAGCTGTTTAATGTGTAAGTGTTCATTTCTATAAGCTTTCGATTTTTCACTTTTCAATCTCATTTAAAATAAATTATTCTTTCAATCTTCATTTTCTTTGCCAGGGACTGGTTTTTAGACCCTATCAATCCTGACCTTCTAAAATATAAGTGTGTTTTTCACTGCATTTCATCATATTTTCTGTGAGATGCTAACTTAGTGGTTTCAAAGTGTCATTCTTCTGAATGCAATTAATTTCTCATTTAAGAAGTTCATTATTTTAGAAAGTTTGTAAAAGGAGAATTTTGGTTCCTTAATTAGTACCTGTGCCAAATCAAAGGATTTTCTTTTCTTTACTTTTGATGTTTGAGTCTTTTTCTTTAACATTTTTTAACCCCATGTGATAGCATTGGGATTTACTATTTTTTCTCTAAGGAAGACTTTTTTCTTTTGTGATTATTACTATAGACTTCAATGAAAACATATGTGTATATGATTCACAAACCCCAGTAAGTGCTAAAAACGCTTACAAATAAAGCTGGTAATTTGGTCCTAGTACCTAAAAAAGCTATTGATTTTTTTCTCATTAAGTGAGGCTGAGTATACTTTGGGAGGGAATTTTCAATGGCAATACGCATTAGTCACATTGCCATTGAAATGTTAGTAATATATAAATAACTATATATATTAATAAATAAAATAACTGATGTTAGTCACATTAAAAGATTTTTTGAAAACAAGATTCTTTCTTCTAATCAAGATCCACTCACATACCTAATAACAGTTCTCCTCTCCTGATGGCAAATCTTCTCATCATCTGTAAAGAGAATGGTATGATACGGGACGACTGGATCACAGGTTGGTAGGATGCCCGATACTACATGGTTCACCATATCCAGAATCCCATTGTAGACTAGCAAGTCATCCACCAGAAGCTAAAGTTATTTAAGAAACAAACAAACCAACCATCTGAAAATTAGGCATTGCTTTCAACAGTTGTCTCTATTAGTTAACTAGAAGTCATTCTGCCCTGTTTGCTTCACAAGTTGGGTCATTCTAACCCTGACCATTCTATGATTCTATGATTAGTTTAGCTTTTTTCCTTGGAACTTCCATTTCTCTCTATTCGCTGCTGGGTTTAGATGTTGGGGTTTTTTCTCCCAAGTTTTTTGTCTTCTCAGTGACGTTTCTAATGCAGTTTTCAAGCAGATAATTAAAAATGTATTTCATGTTTTACATAATTGCTGTTCTACTAACTGGAGTGAATCACTCTTAAATCTAGGAATTAATGAATCCCACCTCATTTCAGCTGTCTAAAACTTGGATTTGTAGTTTAAGCTAGTCTTTCAGGCCTGCTTGATAGTCTACAATCTTAAGACAATTATCTAAGAAAAAAAATCAGATAAAGTGTTCCTTCCCTGGACAAGAAACGGAGGACAGATGACTGGCATACATTAGTCATTTCAATACTAAATGCACAGTTAAACAAGATGAGTCCCATCCTTTGAGATTATATGGAATCACACTTCAGTAAACTGTGAAAATAAGTACAGAAATCAAGATGACTCACCAGAACATACAAAATACATATAAAAATTACTTACACCAAATTCTTTCACGCCTCTCTGAGGTGTTTTGGCATAGTTCCATAACTTGATCATTGACACAGTAGTAGGTACATCAAAAATGACATATACCCTATTCACCTGTAAAAGAGAATTAATTTATATTTAACCTCACAAATTCCCCAAAGAAATGTTATTCTCATGCATGTTGAATCAAGAGCTTCACATTTAAAGAGATCTAGCTAGAGGAAAGATAACTGGTTCTTAGGATTTAAGTTCAGCTATCAACTCCGTTGATAATTCACAGATGTCTCTACCCCAGAGCTGCCCTTTCAAATGTACACGTAACTCATCAGATGATGACATCTGCACTGAGCTTGTCATCCTGGGCTGCTAGTCAGTTAAAGAAGAGGCAGAGAAACACATCAGCCAAATACAGGCATGTGCCTCTGGATAAGACAAGCTGGAGTTATTCTAGTATAGTCTAGTCTAGCCTGGTCTGGTCTGATCTGATCTGGTCCATTCCATCCTATTTCACTCCATTCCCCTTCATTCCATTCCATTCCATCCCATCCCATCCCACCAAATATGAACAGAATCCACCTTTCTATTTCAAGACTCAAATTTTGCTTACACCCCCTGACTTTGAAAGCTCTTGCAGAAATTTTGCATTTTTTGTGTGAGATGCACTAATAGGAGTGCAGAGACCATTTCCCAGCTGCTCGCTGAACAGTTATTGCTTTGAATATTGTTCATTTTACATTCAGTGACATTAATGTCAAAATATTAAGACCAAAGATTAGGCTGTAGGAAACCAGTCTTGCTCATCACAGTTAATTCTACACTACTCCTTTTATGAGCTACTGTATTAACTTTAGGCCAATATATCTTAAGCTTCATCTCTAGTATCCTGTGAAGTTTTAATCATTTGGTGCACTGGAGAAGATACTATTAGTTGTATTAAATCATTATGCATTTTTTTAACTAACGAAAGGTAAATGTGATCAATAGAAATGTTTATAACTGTAATTTTCCAGAAGACAATTTGGGCACAGTCTCCAATAGCAATTGTTAGTCTCATAGCAAATGACAAATTTGATGGAAAATATATTGAAACAAATAAAATTACTATCAATAACATGGAAACAAAGAATTCAAATTGTATTTACATTAGTAATAAATTAGCAAAAGACAAAAACATTTTTAGAATTAGGAAGGAGAAGAATCCACTTGCACTTCCTGGCTGTACAACCACACCATGGAAGATGGAAGAAAGAAAAGTACTATGTAGATCTATGGAAAGGTAAAATTTGCTACAGCTTAAGCATAGGAAGTGCCATTAAATTGCTTACTCTTCCCTTCTGTATATCCCACTTTATCAATTTACCCTTTTAAGGCTGATATCTTATGTTCTTCTACAGTAATTTGGTGTCAGACACAACACCACAAAACTACGTGTGCATCTGTGCTACAACTCCAGGTACTGTTACTTTCTTTTTTACCATAATGAAAACAGCCTCTGCAAGCATGTCTTTTATAAGGACATGAGCAAACTCAGATTGTTGTCAAATCATTCAGTCATGATGCTATAATGGATATCTGAGCATTGTATCAAATTAACTACCAGGATTCAAGCAGTGGGATCTACACAGTAGGAGCTTCAAGCATTACACAGATCTTCCAAGAAATGCAAGTGGTCAGTATTCCCAAGTACATTCAAAAGCTTTATCTTAATTATATCCACTGAATTACAACATGCGATGTTGTATGACGTATTTCTGAAATTGACTTCTTTGCTTGTAATATTCTAATTAATGACTGTCACATAGAGAGTAAGGATTTTTCCAGCACAGTAAGCTACAACATATCACGTGTCAGGTTTACCTTTTGTTACTTTGGAAATGCATCCTCTTCTAAGAAATTAATACATATAAACTATGGCCCTAACAGGCCCATAAAAATGTCCTCTCCCAAAATAAAGTCAGAACTCATCTAAGTTTATCTACTTTTCCTGCTTAGATATTTGATGCCCCATATTTTAAACCTAGGGCTTCTAAAAGGGCTGAATCACCTTGGGCCCTAGGACATGAAATACTGTCATTTCTAATATATGAGTTTGAATTCAATACAGATAATGAGATTTAAAAATTTCTTACTGCTGGAATAACATTCATTGCTTATTGTAAAAACAAATTTAAGATCCCAGTCCACTCCTGTTTGAAAGGTGTTTATGCATATTAATATGCATATTAAATTCCTTTGTCAGTATCTTTATCATACTAACTGAAAAAACATCTATGCTAGTCTTGGAAACTCTGCTGTTGCACCATGGAGACAGAAGGAGATTATAAACCTGGGAAATCTGTACTGTTGCTATCTGTGCAGTGAAGAGAAAGAAACTGGAATAGAAAGAACTTCTTCCAAAAGACAGTGATTTAGCATCATTTACTAGTATCAAATTCACTTAAAAATTATGTATGCTTCTCCTTTCCTTTCTGTTTATAGCTACATCTATGTGCATCAGTAAAATGGAATGAAAAGAGAAAATATACCAAACCAGGAAGAACTGGTGCAAGCCACATATGTCTGCCATCAGTTGTGTCATTTACTCTGTCAATGAGTTTGTCTGGAGTTCGAATGTCTCCAGAGACATCTTCTAAAATGTTAACACTATCTGGAAAAGCAGCAATATCTGAAAAAAACTTTAAGGGTAAATAACCGAAAAGGACATTTTGGAAGCACCACACTTTAAAGTTCATGCCCACTTTTCTGCGTTCCATGAGCAACCATTCACCACTACAGCAGTGAAATGCAAAAATACTCTAAGCCCTTCACATGGGTAGCTGAGGAACTTGGGGGCACATTTTTAAAAGCAGGAAAGCCTTTACAGATCCTGGCATTCAAAACTATTTAAAAAATAGGAATATATTACCTAAATGCATTTAATTTATTTCAAAATTTTTATTTATGACTTCATCAATAAAGTTCCCTTATCAAGAATAGACACGTTCCAGGTTTTTGTGACAAACTCCTCTTTTTTTAGCATGCACTTGTGAAAACTTCTCACATGAAATGCATCTGAAGAAATGTATGCTTCCAGGAGAGTCAGACAAGGTTTTGCTCAAGTTCCTCAAGGTTTGTGATAAAAATCGGGAACTGCCTAATAAAGCCTTCTTCCAGCTTTGAGAGGGAAAGATTAAACCTGCTATTGAACAGACTACATAACCAGATTTTCTCTGTAAGACATTGATGTTAAAAACATATGTATTTTAAAGACATGCAGAGAAATGGGGATGGATGGCACTTCCTTCAGAATTATAAATCCCTAGTAATCCAGTTTGAGGGACATTAATTACTCCTGTCCTGCTTTATAAAAGGCTCAAGTCTGTGAGTATTTACAAAGAATTTAAGGAATAATACAGCAATGCCTGAACTGTTTGAGAAAAGCTTGCTACAGGCCCAGTGCTCAATTATCACATTTAGTACTGCACCAAGACAAATACGCTCTTTTTGAGATCCTAATATACCCAAGCAACACTACTGTACAGGCAGAAGCAGGCCACCACTCAAAATGAGCTGAGGTATCTTTACCTGGCGTTGTATTGCACTGTAAAGACAGACCTCATAAAAGCTAAGTTAAAGATCCCTTGTTCTTAAAACCAGTTTGTTACCATTTTTCAGTTTCAAAATGCTTCTTCTCCATTACATATATTCCAATTTCACCATGTATCATACAAGACACGACTAAAAATAGCAATCAGGAAGAAGTCTTCATGACCTTTTTCATTGTATCCTCTATTTATTACACAAGAAGGACCCTTAAAGACATACAATTTATGCAGCATCCATGCTTTTAATCCTTTCTAGTTGGCTAAAATACTTTTTCTTCCATGTGACTGAACTATGTGAATTATATGTTACAGCATGAAACTTCCAACTCTTCAGAGACTTTAGCCGATAAAGAGCACTGAAGTGTAATCTTGATGTTATGAATCTTTCAAGCATGTCCTTTATTCCCTTTGATCACCCAGGGAACACTGAGTCAAATTCGAAGTTTCAGCTGTTACCTTTACAGCTAGATTGGGTGTCTAGAATAGGTTAAAGCTCCAGAATGAGAGTTATGAAAAATGTCTTTCTTGTGGCACAATAAAAGATTCCACAACAAAGAACTGAGCTCAACCTTTTCTTATAAACTTATAGTTCAAAATTTCTGGTCCTTCTGTATCACAGAAGAAATACATGTTGACAGCAAAAAGTACTATATCCTTCTTAAGCCTTCCCTTCTCTAACCTTGTCTTGCATTGTTGGTGCCTCCCATTCAGAGAAGAAATATTCTGAAAATATATAGAATACATTTAAACATATGGAAACAAGTATCACACAAATACTGAGAAATACAAGCAGGGTAATTGCATGGAATAAACTTGGAATTTGGAAGAAGTAGCAAGTGATGCCATATGATAACTTGCCAGGGAGCAAACTGTGTATCTCAAAGGGATAGATGCACTTGGTCTGTAGAAGGATACTGTTTTCAGTTAGTAAGATTTGGTCTCCATGTTCATTGAACAACTCAAGTCCATTCAAACCAATGTAGTATGGATCACCCCAACTTGTCAGAAGCTGAAATTGGAAAATAACTAAAAAGTAAAAAGTTATTAAGGAAAATTCTGATACTTTATCTAAACAGACTATTTAATTTGCAGTTTCCAAAATAACTGTGCAGCACACATCCTGATATTAGACACTTGCAGTTTAGGAGAATGAAAACAAAAAATGCCAGCTTTTCACTTCCTACTTCACTATGTCTAAAGCTCTCTGAATAAACTATTTTTTATTAAGACATGAAGTTTGCCTTTTCTGTCACTGATAATACACACATTAACATCTGCAGGTGGCACAACTAGTCAAAAGTCTAGATATATATATAGATAGATATATATGCTTACATACATACAAATTCATATATATGTACATATATGTTCCTCCATCAGATGAAGAACTGTTGAATTAGTGTGTGCCTAACCTTCTTGTACACTCAACTTAATAACACCACAGCTGCTATTTGGAGTCTTTACTGCATTCCTACATTTCCTGAATATGCCTTTGCCTGGTTTTGAATTATAGGGGTGATAACTGGCCAGTAAATATGCCCCTAAACTGAATAGCAGAAAATGTAACGATGGAGTCTATGCTGTCCATTTCACTAAGGGAGCATCCATTTGTTTCTCTTTGCTCTATCCAGACACAGACTGTCATGAAACCAGCAGGGAACTTAGTATTGATGAGATGTCATTGTCTCCCAACTTGGTTAGAATGGCCTAATGGATTTAAAAGGCCCATCAACTGGGTACATGGCATGATAGTAAGCATTATCATAAAAGACTGTACTTACCTAGGAAAACTTAGGCTTAAAAAAATCACGAACATTAAGAAGATGACAAAAATATTACACAGTTCTAGTCAACCTTAATAAAGATATAAAATCAGACAAACATTCAAAGAAATGGAAAAATGTGAAGACTACTTCTAGCTTTCATAGGTTGGGCTCAGCTGTCCTAATGGACCTCTAGCTCCAGCTTGGATGGACTACAAAAGGCAGAAGGAATGGCTACCAGAGTATCTGAAAACAGGTCATACATTCATATATTATGTTCCATTTATTTATTCTTAATTCATGCTTGATATAAGCCTTCCTCATATTTTTGGTATCTTGTTGATTTCTTACAGTGCCAGAAATTGTTGGATCCAAAAAGCTCAGGACTCAAGCACAGCATATAACTCTAAGATATTCTATAGGACAAGTAATAAAATAACAGAGAAGGATACAACCACATGGCATTAATGGTGCTTCATAGTCCATACTAGCTTGTTCCATTCTCTTTGAACCAGTCCTGCCAAAAAAAAAGACAAAATGGTTCCTTTATGTACCCTTGGCTCATTCAGGAAGGAAGAGAACAAAATCAAAGAACTAAGCTTCCACAAACATCAGCCCCTGATCTCCCTTGCCTGCAATTATGGACTTGACTATCCTCTGATCTCATAAAAACTGGTTAACAGTATATAGTTAAAACCCAATGAAACATTTTGCTCTAAGTACTTCCTATTTTCACCCAGGTGACTCATATAACTGGCTTCAACAGAGAGTATGAAAGAATACCAAACAGTTAAGAGAAATTGTGTAGTTCAGATAACAAAACCATCCTACTTTACCTCCTTTGTACTTTATTAATCAGCTGGGGCTGCAGATAGTCCAGAAAGAGAATTTCCTGGGCAAAGTCAAAGTGGCAGTTTCCTGGTCCCTTGCGGATGAGAAAGCCCTCTGGTGGGGAGATGCTGTGGCCATCCAGCAACACATGGACTACCTTAGCCTTATTTAAAATAACATAAGATTACATGACATGACATAGAATAAAACAGATCCAAAACAATCACATTCACCTAAGAGGCTGAATTAATTTCTATAATTTTGTTATATTTGTTTCATTCCTTTATAGTATGACATCCTATGGCAAAAGAAAGCTTAAACCAGCAGACACCAGTTGCAACCCATATTCTGCAATTTAGAACATCACAGCTGACTCTGATAGGGATGGGATAGGGGAGGATTTGGTGGACAGGAAAAAAAAAAAAAAAAGAAAGAAAAATGCATTGCAGAGATCCTTCAATAACTGCATCTCACTAGATCTTAGTAAACTGAAGCTTCCTTTCTCCACCAAAAGCCTTGTCAAGCTCTGGAACAGGCTGCCCAGAGGAAGTGGGGAAGCCAACATCCCCGTAGGTATTTAAAAGACATGTAGATGCGGCACTTAAGGACATAGTTTAGTGGTGGCCTTGGCAGTGCTGGGTTGGACTTGATCTTAAAGGTCTTTTCCAACCTAAATGATTCTATGATTCCTGAGCCTGCAGCAATACATACACACATAAACAGAATGGAGAGACTAAGCTTTGAAGTCAGCATATGTCACAAAGATGATTTGAGGAGACAATCAGAGTCATCAGGCACCTGAATGCATTGCTAGATCAGGCCTGATTGCTCAGCACTGGCTGAAGCTAGCCTTTAAGAAATTACAAAAGCTGGTGCTCTCTCTCAAGCAGACTCTTTTGTGCTTCTGTTGCATTTATATAAAGGCTGTATTTATTTTACTTTGTGGCAAGTGGCACTTGGACTTTTCCAGGATCATGCAAACTCATCTACCAAGCAGAGCTGTATATTACCTAAGGGCATATGAATAAAGAAGAGGTATTGTGTCAGGCAGAAAGAATTGAGCCTTGTCCACTGCATAGATGCATGCACATCTTATACAATCTCTGAAGATTAAACTAAATAATTCAGGCATACTTATTCAGATAATGCAGGAGCCCTGGCCCCTTCACCCTCCCCCATCAGCACCATCTGGTGTTGTATGCATGATCCCAGCCACGTAACAATTCAATCATGCAGCAACAATTATCACTGCATCTTGCCCTGAAATGTTAAATATAACAGCATTAATCACCAACAGCATTTGTTGCACTAACTACTCATCTTTCACTAACTACTGGTAAAGGAAGGAATAATACATGTAAAATACAAGGCAGCCTTTAACTAGCACTGATTAAAGTTTATTGACTAACAGACTGAACCAAAAGAGAATCATTTTGTTAATGAAAGACTTAATTTAGTCCAAAGATACTATGAGACAGTTTTCTAATCTCTGGATTTTATAGTGACTGATGTATATATGCTAATGTAAGGTTAACTGAGTTTTGCATACAAATATTTCATTTTCATTATTAGGATTTCTATTAAAAATAGACATGCAATATTTATGGTGAAAACTCCCATTTCAGGCGTCTGAGAAGAACTAAAACCACTCAGTTTTATGCAAAGGCCATGTATTATCAGTGACCTGGTATTCATAACAGTTCTCATATTCTTTCCATTTGTAAATGATTTTTTTGATTTCATTACAATTTCAGTTACACATGCAATATCCCAAAAGCAGATAATTCTCAGGAATATTTGCTTTGTTTTGCTTTTTATTTTTGGTTGGGGTTTTTTTTTCACAAACATTTGTTGATTTGAAAACCTCTGGTATTGTACTAGGCTTGGGGAGGTGCTCAGTACATTTCCAAACAGCAGTAAGCCTAATTAGGAGGGAATGTCTGTATGACTACCAAGTATGGAGAAAGAATCATCTCTGGTTTCATCTTTAATACATGTGGGAGCAAAAAAAGGAAATATCCTTTTTGTATCAGAAAGTCTTCTGCATGCTACTTTCCAGCTAAATCAGTCAGCTGGAATAAGGAAAAGAAGTGAAAAATCCACTGAAATACACTTTAGGAAACATGTATTGAATGGGATGTCTAGAGACTTAGAGATGAAATCTTACCTATTATACCATAGCTGCTTATATTTATGTGTCCTTTACAGCCCTGATTTCTAAGTAATTTTCATCATCCAAGAAGGCACTCAGCCATCACACATAGCATTTTACAAATTGCATAACAAAGCTCTCACAAGGTAATATTTCATAGAGCTGGAAATAGCACACAAGTCTTCATTTTGATAGTTCACTGCCATTATTCTCTCATACTAAAGCTGTGAATAGAATCCACCAGTCTACAGCTGCCTAGGAAATCATTAGATCTCATACCCAGGTACTGGTTCTTAGAACAAACAGCAGTACTTCAAGAAACAGATGTCCTGATGCCCTAGGTAAACACTCTGCAACCCCTATACTGCGGCCAAACTGATATCTTGCATCTTCAGTTTTCAAAATATTTTTTTCATCCTTTTACAGGCCTGTAGGTATGAACTCCTCGTTTAAATTGTACCCACAAACTGTTACGGGACCTGCTATGCCACCTGCATGCATTAGCAGACTCACTTCTTTTTTCTACCTAAGCAAAGTAAACTGTGATTTTAATTTCTTTCTTGGTTTTGCCTCAAAAAAAATTTCCATGTTAGATTTTAGGGCTTTGGGTATTTGTCTCTGTCCTGGGTTCAGCAGTAGCAGTCATTTTTCTCCTTCTCAGTAGCTGTGGTTTTGACTTTCAGCCTGGGAACAGCACTGGTAACACCTATGTTTTAAGTTCCTGCTCAAATGTTTAGTCTGACCAAGGACTTTCTGAGCCTCATGCTCTGTCAGGGAGGAGGGGAAGCCAGGAGGAAGCAAAGACAGGGCACCTGACCCAAACTGACCAAATTGGTATTCCATACCACAGCACATCATGCCCACGCTATAAACTGGGGGCAGTCACCCGGAAGGGTTAGATCGCTGCTGGGTCAGGCTGGGTATCGGTCGGTGGGTGGTGAGCGGATGTATTCTCTCCTCTTGTTATTTGCCTTATCATTAGTATTATTGGTGGTAGCAGCAGTGGTTTGTGTTATACCTTAGTTACTGGACTGTTCTAATCAAAACCCATGGGAGTTACATTCTTTCGATTTTCCTCTCCATCCCTCTGGGAGCAGGGAAAGGAATGGCGGGGGAGAGAGCACGCTACGTGGCTGACTGGACTTAAACCACAATACTTTCCCTCCTTTAATAACTAAGACACACAAATAGGAAGTTGATTTGGTATGAAAATTCATACCAACAGCTCCCTCCAGCTCTACATGCTGTCATATGGCACTAGACGTCCCTTTGGTCAGTTCAAGTTGGCTGTCCTGGCTGTGTCCCCTCCCAGCACCTTGTGCACCCCCAGCCTCCTCACTGGTGGGGTGGGGTGAGAAGCATAAATTGCCTTGATTCTGTGTAAGCACTGCTCAGCAGTAACTAAATCATCAGTGTTTTACCAACATTA